>JASAND010011552.1:0-103546 GCA_030248195.1 Trissonchulus latispiculum
AGCTGGCACGGTGCTCGAACGGGTCTCTAAGGGCCGCGCTGAGCCTTTTACACCCATATTATAGGGGGAGCGCTATCGCGCCCCCCTATAACAAGTAACAAAAATGCTCCGCACAAAGAAGGATAATATGTGTGTGATGGCCTGTGTCTATCCTTAAAATTGAGAAAATAAAGACGCAGTTCTATGACAAAAGTTGCTCAGCTCACATAGGGCTTTCTTTTGATACCAAATTTGACCACTTTTGAAAACTTTCATTTTTGACCGAAAATCGCCTAAGTCCCCCACCCCACCCCACCACAGCACTCTACAGCCACTTTGAGCATGCAGTTCCATGACAAAAGTTGCTCAGCTCGCTTAGGGTTTTCATTTGGTACCAAATTTGACCACTTTTGAAAACTTTCATTTTTGACCGAAAATCGCCTAAGTCCCCACCACCCCACCCCACCACAGCACACTACAGCCACGTTGAGCCTGCCGGGCGATGACAAAAGTTGCGCAGCGAGCGTAGGGCTTTCATTTGGTACCAAAATTTACCACATTTGAAAACTTTCATTTTTGACCGAAAATCGCCCAAGTCCCCACCCCACCACAGCACTCTACAGCCACTTTGAGCATGCAGTTCCATGACAAAAGTTGCTCAGCTCGCTTAGGGCTTTCATTTGGGACCAGATTTAACAACTTTTGAAAAATTTTATTTTCGACCACTTGACCCCCCACCCGACTGACCCTTCAAACGGCAAAGTGGAACCAGCCCAGCAAAATAGGTACGTCGGGCGGCAAAACGGATACCGGGAATGAGCTGGGCACACCAGAAAACCCTATAGACAAAGTTTTGAGAGGCCAGGTAGAGCCTACTATGGACCTCCAGGAAGCGGTTTCCGACATGACCCTCCAGACGGCAAAGTGGAACCAGCACAGCAAGATGGATGAGTCCAACGGCAAAACGGACACCGGAAATGAGCTGGGCGCACCAAAAAACCCCTGCAGACAAAGTTTTGAGAGGCCAGGTAAAGCCTACTATGGACCTCCAGGAAGCGGTTTCCGACTTGACCCTCCCGACGGCAAAGTGGAACCAGCCCAGCAAGATGGGCGGGTCTGACGGTAAAACTGACTGCGGGAATCGATTCTCCGTGCCAGAAAACCATTGTATGGAAGATTTGAGCGTTCAAAGTTAAATAGATAGCGAGAAATTTCGATTTTTCATTTTTCGAATTTTCGCCATTTTTGACGGGCCACTGTGGTCGCTAGGGAAGTGATAGAGAAACCCAACCTGGACCGTTAGTTAGTTCAATATATGTAATTTCTGAATATAAAAAGAAATCAGCTCCAGCTCGTAGCGTTCGACCTGAGCGACGACCACAAAAATGGTCACTTTTCGCTATGAGCCGACTTTGCGGCGCCACTGCGGCGCTGTGGCGCAGCTGCGGCGCAAAAAAGTTGTGATTCTTAAATTCTTTAGAGGGTACTACTAGACCCCATAGCCCTTTAGGTTGGCCCACCGCTGCAGATCACGTGAAAGCGGCGAACATTATGTACAATACAACCATCAAATAGGAGAAACCGGAAAAAAACATCGCCGCCATAACCGGTCCGGGGCGCAACTTTTTAACGGTAAGTGATACGGGGCTGAAACTTCACAGACATACTAAACTCGATGTGCTCTACAATTTGCGCATGAAATCTGCGCAGGATTTTGCGCAGCTTCTGCGCAGCTTATTTTACACTGTCTCCAGCCACTTTTCACACATATTATAGGGGTCGCTGCCGCGACCCCTATGATATATGTATTATATATATTAATCCGTATTCATTTAAAAACTATGTATAATACTTTTGGTACGTGGTACAAATCAATGCATGGCTTTTTACTATTTTATGACTGTTTGGTAAAACAGCCAGATTGGTTAATACTGTAAGATTTTTGAAGTTTTAAAATACAGAGTAAACAAATTTGATTCGTCCTTTCAGGATGCTGGAAGCATCAAATCTTCTCCAGTTCCAATGTTTTTGAGTGTTTTGATTCCTCAAACCAATTTGTTGGCATTCTGTTTTTGAATAATTTGAGAGAACCTGTTGGGTTACTGAGGATTTTAATAGATGTATGAAGGACAATGTCGGGAACTTGCATATCAAAAATGCTAATATTATATAACCAACATTTACGAAAGCTAGAGTTTAGCTTAAGCTTAAGTTTTAGAGTATTGCTAAGTGTTAAACCGTTTGTTTCAGAGATTGAGGCTCAGATAGCCGAAATACAGAACCGGAAAAGAAATTTGAAGGAAGATGCCGCACCGGGAGGGCCGGAAGGAGGAGGCGGAGCTCCGCCGCAGAAGGCTCTCTTTGGAGCTGCCGGAGAGTATGATACAGAAATTTATGGTGGAAAGGATCCGAAGTTTGCTGGTTATGTCACATCGATTGCGCCAAACGAAGCTGATGCTGATGTGCGTAATTTTTCACTGATACTTACTTGCCAATATATAGAATTTATTTTAGTGATTCTTGCTTGGAACAAGGATTATAAAGTCTGAATCTGTTCGTGTTTGGGATCAGAATAGTAGAAAAATTAGAGTCTATATAGTCAGGGGGGGGGGGGTAAAAACAATGATTTTCGAAATAAGGTTATTACTCGCTACAGACTGTAGCTAGTCAAACTGTTACCAGCATGTAGGGCTTCATCTGTACTTTCTATACCACCACTAAACTCAGCATTCGGTTTTGCTTCTAGTTGGCTAGCCTCAATATAGACCATCTTTTTTCACCCCACAGGTGAGGTAAAAAAAGATGGGGGTGGGGAAAGATGTTACCAAATTTCGTTCCTTTATCACCATAACAGCGTATAAATGACATTTAAAGGCATAAAACGCAATATCTACTGCTAAAAACTCGTTGCCAGTAGCCAGGCTTCATATTATCCAGCAGGTAAGCCAAACTTAGTAATCGACCAACATTGCTAAGAAATTAAGTTTTTTTGCCTGCAAAATCTTATTTTCTCCTGTAATTTATAATTTAATCGTCTTCTGTGTTAACATGCAATGATAAAATACACCTTTTGCAATAGTAATCCTCACGAAATTGAGTGTTTTACTTACGATGGCAAAATCGTACAAAACTGTACAGGGGTCATCCATTTCAGGTGTAGTCTTTTGCAGATCCACTCTTATGAAACTGTCTGGAAAGCTCACATTGCATAATAACACACAAATGTTGTTTATGGGCCCTAATTTTCTTGTTATCCCCATGATTTGCCCCCAATATTTGTCATCATTCCTCCGCAGGTGCAGGTCATATGGCGTTTTTCGGCAGCGGAAGGTCTATTGAGGGGTATAACAGTTCAAATGAGTCAACAATTAGTTGTTAGTTTTGCTTAAATCAAAAAATTGAAACTTCGGGAAAAAAGTACACCGTTGTTTTCCCCCCTCTAGTGGAAAAAGTGTGGGGGAAAAAGATGGCCAATATTTCTCAACCGTGTTATCTAGCAAAAATCCGACTAGCCCACGTTATAGAGCACATCCACAAACCCTTTCATGCACTAAAGAACTGCTGTAACTATTACCAGTAAGTTGACATAATCTTAGAAAATTTGAAAAATCCTTAGGTTTTTGGGTGTCAACTTCGGACCCATGCCACACAAAGGCTCAATCGTCAGGAACGACTAATTGTATGATGATCTTAAAGTACAAGACTCGAACTTTCATTTGCACTAGATTTTGTATCTCTATCATGTGCCAGTCGAGCAGGGTGAGCAGTTGTTTTTCCCCCACTTTGCCGGTGATGCTCCCCCCCTCTTACTATATACTGTGTTCGTAAATGCGTAAAACAATAGAGTTTCGAAATCGGATTTTTAAAGCGCCTCGTGGCGCGTTATTCGCATGTAATACTGTATACGTATATACGACGTACGTATTTAAGTGAGTAATTCATGCAAGGAAGAGCCGTACCTAAATTAGATAACTACTTATCTGATGGGGCAAAGGAATCCTAACGACAATTGTAATTTTTGTGTATTGTTGATTTGAATAAATTTTGTTTTATTTCAGGATGACGATGAAGATGCCGGAAATTTTTTGCAGCACAAACGTCCTGGTGATTATAATACTACAAAATTTTTCCTTCAGGAATCGGCAAAAACGGCTCAGGTTTGTCAGTCCTGATTAATGCTGGTTTTTCTCGATGAAATTATTCATTTGGCAAAATTAGAGATAATTAGAGATGCTCCCATGTGCTTCCTTCTAGAACTAAAAATGAAATGTGACAAGTCGGGTTGGTATAATAAGAGTAGCTGAAAAAGTAAAAAGTGTGCCTAAAATTTCTTTGCATTGAACTAGTGACATTTCTTCAAACAAGATGAATAATGGCATTCTGTAGGCATCATTCTCTTTATCATGGTTTTGTAAGTCTCGTCATTGAAAACGTAAAGTTGCTTGAAATCAGTCGTTAAATATAATCCCTCCCCTGACTGAGCCAACTACAGCTTCTAAGAAGGGGGGTTCAGGCATTCTCTAAGATGATAGGCAGCTGTTTTTTGGGCATAATAGCTTATTTTGTCTCGTTATGCTAGTTTTTTGCTTGCTTGCTTACGGATTCTTATTTTTACCAGTATACACTTCTTCTAGGATGATGACGTTTTTGGAACGCAGAAGAAGACCATTGCCAGTCGGGAGGACGAATATCATCAGCGTCGTCGTCAGATGATTCTGACGCCGGATCGTTTTGATCCGTTCGCTGCAGGTAAATTATTAGTTTGATTTTTTTTGCAGTATTTGTGAGTATATAAATAGGTTTTAACCTATTTTCAGTTATATATTGCTTACCTACGTATGCACATAAAAAGCTCGTAAGCAGGGTTATCATTGTATGCTGTTGTTGTTACCTTGCGTCATGAATTGTCTGTTCCGTGTTCGTATTGTATGTGCTCCCTGTTTCTTGATTAATCATTCTTGTCATGTACAGTCGATCCGGTGCCGATTTTGATGTTGAGGGAGGTGGGAAATTACTGTTATTTTTGTACCGTGGTCACAAGGATAGTGGGTTTATAGTGTTACACAATGATTTTGCTATTATAGATATTCAATTCTCGTGTTGCCTGCAAACGTATCTACAGTATAAACTTGGTTTGCTGGCGCTGACGGTTGACTAACATTTTTCATTCATGCCCAGTTACGTGTAGTATAGAGACTAAGAGTTTAGATCAGGATCGGGCTTATGGCTCTGAAATGCCATACATGGGGACGGTGGGAGTTTGGAGGGGGCTGTGTATCTTCCAGAAAGCGGCTAAGCTAACGCTTTCAAGTGTTGGTCGCCATACGTGAGGCTAGTCTAAATTCTGAATCGACGAAATTTAAATTACAAATATTACAAGTACCGTTTAAATTTTTGGTTATTGTTTTGAAAATACAAATATACTACATACGTAATCCTTTCTGTCAAAGCACATTCCTGAATGTCTGAATTGTATTAGACACTATCTGCCGACCTTTCCTCACTCACGTTTAATGCGCCGTTGGCCGTTGGCTTATAAGTACGTACTACGTAAATGTTCCATCAGAAACAATTAAATACTGAACTAATAGGAAACCTGCTTTTTTCCTCCAAGGTTGTTGCTCGTTCAGCACAGACCAGAGCAAGATTACAGAATGTCACTGATTACTGCTGCCTCTGGAACCAGTCTGATAATGCGCTGTTCGTATGTCGCTGTTTTTTGTGTAGCCGCTTTGTTAATTTCAACAACATTTCTCGCTCTTTCATATCATGCACATGATAGTACTTGTAGACATTAAGTTCGATTAAAATAAGCCTCCCATATCGATATATTTGTCAACAAAAAAGTGCGCTCTATAGGGCCCTCTACCAGTAGTACGCTATCAGATTATGATTTTGAGGAATTGGGTTACAGTTTAAACATTATAATATTCATTTGTGAACCAAAGAGTGTTTTCAGCCCACCCAAGTCTAGGATTTGTTGCCAGTAACTACTGAGTAGAGTGCACAGTATATTTTATGAAGCCTAAAAATAATTGGCCTAGTAGTCGTGCTATCTCAGACATAAACGCAGTTAATATTAAAGTTTCTAATGAAGTAATTACTCAGTGAAAAATTGTTTTCAAAATTTATGGCTACACAAAGCGGCAGAGATGAACTAATCGTACAAGTATTTTCTAGCCCCTATTCATTCTTAGTCCATTCATGACATCAGACCTCTCTGGAGCATTCTCTGCTGTTCAAGGCAGAGTCTCCGCAGTGACTGAAGCCTTTGATGTTGCCGACATCGAGGACCTACTACCTGATTGTGTAATGCTACTGGGACAGTTTCTATCAGCGGGCTAAGTTTATCGAGAAGGAAAAGCAAGCTGGTTTCGATTTCACTCGATTTTGTGATTCTGTTGGTTTTGTTCTATTTTTGTAACTTTTTAGGCTTGTTTTTTTCAAATTTAGCGTGAAATCGGACAGCTTGCTTTTCTGTTTCATCGCTATCAGCCAGGCCTACTAGTGTTTGGAATTTTGATTTTTTTAACCTTAAAGCAAAATTAAAACTTTTTTAAATTTAAATTGTTTAGAACTTTAAGTTAGGAGTTTTTATGCAAAAGGGCCTGGCTGGTCGATGATTTTTCTGACTTTTGTGAATTTAGTTTTATTTAATTTTTAAATAATGATTAGAGTAGTTTATTGTGCACTATTATATAGAAAAAATAATTTTGGAAATTGTATAGCTTTTTCCTGAAAACAGTTCAGTCAGCAAGTTGTGAACCCGTCAGCTTGAGATTATCCAAGCGTTTTGGTCCACAATTTTGCGTGCTGAACTTTGAATTTAAATTTTGCTCAAGTTGTTTGAGGCATCTAAAATGTTGGTGTTTCATAAAGTGCCAATAAACTAAACTAAGAATAAATAGAAAATTGCACAGGGGTCACCCCTGATCTGTTCAGTCGAAGGATTTTATTTCACCTGTGTCTTTGTGCTTGTTTTAGGTGAAAAGACTCCCGATGTCAAATCACGTACCTTTGCCGCCATCATGCAGGAACAAGTTATCAATCGTGAACAGGTATATACATACATATGTGTAATTAATTGCTGATTGATAAAAGATTTTACGAGTTAAAATTGAATAGTAGAAATATTTTTAGTCAGTACATTACATATTGTTGCAGTTTTCTAACCCAATGTTGAGGGACAAAGTCTGTGCCAAAGCCCCGGTTTTGCCTATAATGTTTTGGGGGTTTTATTTATTTATTTATTATTTCTTTGATTAATTGTATTTATTATTGATCTTCTGTTTCAGGCCCAGGTCCGCAAAGAGATGGCACAGAAGGCTAAGGCTGGCGAGCTGAAGGTGGTGGACCCGGACGCCAACAAACAGCCGCAGGCAAAACGACGACGCTGGGATGTGCAGGAGACGCCCTCGGTGGCCGGAACACCTGGCGGAGCTACTGGGGGTGTGGGGGCCACACCCACACCAGGTGGCACACCCACACCTCGTGCCACACCTAAGACCAAACTAACACTGCTGGATGCTGCTGAGGTATGCGCCTGCGGCGTGTAACAGTTTCCAGATTGTCATTGTTACAAATAATAGCAAGCATCAAAACTGATTTCGTGCTCTGATACTAAACTGCGTATTGTTTGGATTTGAAGGGGATGTTTCTTGGCCAGTAGTAGAGGTGAAAAGCTGTGTTGCGTCACCCAGCATCAAAGAAAACTAAATTGATATTTATGAACCACTGGGAACTCAGCCGTTCAGGATTATATCCTGCTACTTTTCTTTCACAGTTTAACAATACTAGTTTCCTTATAACATTGAAGTTAAATCATATCAGTTACTGAACGTTAGTCAGCATTAGTTGCTCAAAATTAATCAGATGTTCAGCTTCTTGTGTGTACACATAATATGGCTACATATTTTACTTGATTATTTCAGATGGCCACACCCCATGTTCAACGCTGGGACGAAACGCCGAGCCATGTGCCGAAGGGCTCAGAAACCCCGGGCGCCACCCCCAGTGCTCGTGCCGGAATGTGGGGTGAAACGCCGAGCAATATGGCAACTCCCGGAGCCCTGACTCCTGGAGCAACTCCGGGGGCTGTTACCCCCAGTTTGGGTGGAGCCATTACACCAAGGCGAAATCGGTGGGACGAGACGCCGAGAGGTATCTATATTTGATTTGATATTTAATTTTCAGACTGTTTGAGAGTTTTTGTGTATGCGGTGGGATTCTTGTGGTCTTTCCTAATTTTTTTGAAACAGTTGGTATATTTCATTTTCCCTCAGGCCAGCCAAGAAGTTTTTATTTTATGTTTTGGCACTATTTTTATGTGGCTTTTTGATTTTCCATACGTATATGTGTAGTGTTTATCGTTTTGGCTTGGCACATTTTGTATTCTTCACTGTGTTTTTTGATTACCCAGCAACATTTTCTTATGACTCTATCTGTCTATTGCTATTCTAGATACTCCCGGTCACATGACCCCCGGCGGGGGCGCCACACCCGGTTGGGCCGAAACACCGCGCACGGATCGAGCCGGCGAAGCCGGTGATGGCGGCGCAACGGAGCCCAAAATTCATGACACTCCAACGCCGGCGTCAAAACGCCGCAGTCGATGGGATCTGACCCCCGCGCAGACACCTGGTGGCAGTGGCAACGCCACACCCACTCCTGGCGCTTTCACGCCCAGCGGTAGTACGCCGGCCGGGTCGGAGTTTACCCCCCGCGGAGGCACTCCCATGATGACCCCCAGCGGAGTTACGCCGACCGGAGTAACGGCCATGGGTATGGCTACGCCCTCACCGGCCCAGCTGTTGGCCATGACCCCGGAACAGCTGCAGGCCTATCGGTGGGAGAAGGAGATTGATGATCGCAACAGGCCGCTGACTGATGAAGAACTGGATGCCCTGTTTCCGCCTGGTTTTAAGGTGAGCTTTAAAGTTTGAATTTTTAAATTTTGAATTTTCTTAATTTTGCGGATATTTTACTGGTGTTTCTTAAACTAAATGTTTGATAAATTTTTCCTGACCTTTCCTCTCCGTTAGATTTCTTCATTGTTTGGCAGTTTTCTGATAAATGCTGAATGTCACTAGCATTAGCTTTATTGATTTCTAAGCAGATTTCAATTTATATATATCCGATACAATTTTTGATTGCCAAATTAATAGTTTTTTATTTTTAGGTTCTGCCACCACCGGCTGGCTATGTTCCCATTCGGACGCCGGCGCGACGACTGACAGCCACGCCGACGCCAATGACAGGAATGATCCCAGGATTTTCGATGCAGGCCACACCGGAACGTGGAGGTCTTGGGGACAAAAATCTGGTGGTGGATATGCAGCCGAAACAGCAGAATTTGCCCCCACTGAAACCTGAAGATATGCAGTATTTTGATAAACTGCTGGTATGATAGCTTGCTGAATTTTTGGAAAGTTTTGACCGTTGTTTGGTGCTTTTTATTTTAGTTTACTAAAATATGTTTGAAGTTTTTTTGCTTGTTTTTAGGTTTTCTTTTTATATCGCTCCTTTTTTGTTTTCTTTTTCAGGTTGATATCGACGAGGAGTCGTTGAGCCCAGAAGAGCAGAAGGAGCGACGAATCATGAAGCTGCTTCTGAAAATCAAAAACGGAACTCCGCCAATGCGAAAGGTGAGATTATGATGCCTGCGTAATATTTCAAACAGGCGTAGTGACTCAATACAGGAATTAGTACATAGTTAAAGATATAATTAAAAATTTGGTGGTTGGGTGCTTGTCATGTAAAGTGGAAGATGTTTTGAAAGTTTAATGGGAAGAGGTTGGGCCTTGTCGGCATAGCACGAATACCTGTACCTGCTTTTCAACATATTATAGAGGTCGGGGGAAAACCAAGGTAGTCACTTTTTGGACTCTGCAGAACTACCCAGTGGAGCAATCCGGCTATAAATTATTTTCTTATCAAGCCCTGTCTAGACTGTCATTTTGGTATATAAATCGCCTGTCTAGGTCCTGTCGTTAATTAGTAATTAACGGTTAATTAGCCGGGGTAAAAAACCAATGGCGGGAAAAAACCAACGGATGGGAAAAAACCAACCCCAGTAGTATTCGGTCAGGGTAACTCATATTAGCGATTTTATGCATGCAACAGGTTCAATCGGCGTCGCTGACTTCATGTCTGCACTTTTGCGATATTCCGTATAATAAGTGAGAAAATCAAACATCAATATTTGCAGCATCAACTGGCTAGGTTTCATCAAATTTGCCAGTTTCTATGTTAAAATGCAAAAATTTGTAAATCTTTCGAAATTCGATGAAATATATTCAAATAAACGTTGTTTCAGTGTTTTTTCGCGTATTTCTTTGTCCCAGGGTACTTTTTGGCCGCTTTAGGTGAGCCAAACAACCGATCCGCCGAAATGAGGTTTTTACCGGCTGGCACAAAATTGCCAAGTCCAAATGCAATTTTGAGCTGTTCACGTGAAAGAACGCATTAAACTTGCTATGTGGATGACTTTTGAGCAACTAAGAACCATTTTTGGGAGTTTGGCAGCAAAAGCAAAAATTGGATTTTTTCCCACCCCTTGGTTTTTTCCCATTTTGTAAAAATTCTGCTGGCAGCTTGCCAAGCGTTGCAGGAAGGCGAGACCGACATTTTTGGAAAGAGCACATGTTGTTCTCATAGAATGTGTTAAAAGTTATTATCTAACTGCTATGGAAACTTTTTTACAGGCCTTCAAAAATAGGCAAATTTTGAATTTGGGGGGGGGGTCGAAAATACCAAAATTTTCAAAATGTCACAAAATGCTCAAAAATGGTATGATTTAGCTCAAATTTGGTGTGGTAGGTGGGATGGGCCCTACCAACTTGCATGCAAAATTTGATCCCGCTAGCTCATCCCCATCGTCCAAACGGGATGGGCGTTGGTTTTTTCCCCCACCACTTGCGGGTTGGTTTTTTCCCCCCGACCTCTATACTCTCTTAGTGTTTTGGTAAATTGTATCAAGCTGCAACTATCTTATCAAATCTCCAAGTAGAAGGCAAGTGGGTACTGTTTGCATTTATTTTTATTTTGTATTTAATTTGTTACTGTTTCAGTCCGCTCTGCGCCAGATTACAGACAAAGCACGTGAGCTGGGAGCGGGTCCTCTGTTTAATCAGATCCTGCCCCTTCTAATGTCACCCACTCTAGAAGATCAGGAAAGACATCTGTTGGTGAAGGTGATTGATCGAGTTCTGTACAAGCTGGACGATCTGGTTCGACCCTATGTTCATAAGGTGATCATTTAAAAATTTATTGACAGTTCGAATTTATGCTATGTAATATGTAATTACTTAACTAATTTAATCTAAGCAATAATGTCTTGATTTCGTTTCCAATTTTTTTGCTGTAGTATTGATTGAAGCTTTTTGGGATATTCTTGGTAGCATGGGCTCTGTAGCCTTTTGTCGAACACTGCTTTGTCAGTTTTTCGTAAGCTCCGGAGTTTGGCTGAAGTGGCGTGTCGTTTGTGTTTTCCCGGAAATTGTGATTTTTCCTCATTTTGATCAAGATTTTATTTGCTTCAGATATTGGTGGTAATTGAACCATTGCTGATTGATGAAGACTACTATGCTCGCGTTGAAGGTCGTGAAATTATCAGTAATTTGGCGAAAGCTGCTGGTCTGGCTACCATGATTTCTACCATGCGACCTGATATTGATAATATTGATGAGTAATAGAATATATTGATTATTGATCAGTTATCAATTTTAAGCTGTCTGCTAGATTGTGCGTTGCCATATTATAAATCTGCTTTGATTTTGCTTATTTAACTTTTCCCCCTCTGTGATTGTCAGAACTATGTTCACTATTTAGCATCTGTAATATATTGTTTTAATTAGTATTATTTTGTTGATTCATAATTGTGTTAATTTTTCAGATACGTGCGTAACACTACGGCCCGAGCTTTTGCTGTTGTGGCCTCAGCTTTAGGCATTCCAGCTTTGTTGCCGTTTTTGAAGGCTGTTTGTAAGAGTAAAAAGTCCTGGCAGGCCCGGCATACTGGTATCAAAATTGTGCAACAGATTTCCATTCTGATGGGCTGCGCCATTTTGCCCCATCTGCGATCTCTGGTGGAGATTATTGAAGGAGGTTTGTTGCTGTTAAAATTTTGAAATTGTCATGTGATATATTAATAACAGAAGGGTCCCCAGCTTCTGACTGTTTGAAGTTTTCGTATTGATGTTGAATTTTAATTAGGACAGAGCAAAAAATTAAATCTGCAAAGATGAGAAAAATTATATTTTGCTTACGTTTTGGGATGAAAGTGCCTTCAGTATAGGCGACATAAATTCAGATTTTGTTGAGGGTTTTTAGAGAAAATGTCAAGCTTCATTTTTATCTTGTAAGTACGTATCCAAGCAATGATTGAGTAATAATGGTTCAAAGTTGATGGTTCCCAAAGGAATCACCACCTTTAAATTGACTTGTGATTATTTTAGGCTTGACGGATGAACAGCAGAAGGTCAGAACCATTACTGCGCTGGCCATCGCAGCTTTGGCCGAAGCCGCCACCCCGTATGGTATTGAGTCTTTTGACTCTGTCCTGAAACCCTTGTGGAAGGGCATTCGTACCCATCGTGGAAAGGTTGGTGATAAGTAATTCAAGCCATAAAGATAGATTTCGGGTTTGTAAATGAAGTGTGAAGGTCGTATAGTAAAAAGTGTGTAGATGCTTGGTTTGTACAAAACATCGGGGAAAATTCCGTGTTGCAGCTTTTTTATTTTTACAGTTATTTATGTATCTGTATTAAGTTATTCTTTCTTTGAGAATCAAATTGATTTTTATGCTGTTTTGTTTTCTTGTTGTGTTGAATCTAAAGTCTGACCAAAAAATCTTGGAACCGAACAGTCAGCACCAGTCCTGAGTTATCCTTTGAAGGTAGCCTAAATAAAGTATATATTTTTAGAATCCTCAGGAGGAGGAGATTCCGATAAACCCATCATATCCGGTCTATATCCGGTTACCGGATACTAAATCGATAAAAACGCTTCAGATTCGGAAGAAAAATGCTAATTAATTCATACTCTAGTATATTAGTCCTTGGCTCAAAACATTTCCGAAAATCGGGTCACATCCGGTCCATGTCCGGTAACCGGATGCACAGGTCACAAAAACTGTACAGCAAGATGGGTAGGTCGTACAGTTTCGCTGATTGGATTTTTGGATTCCTCGGGTCGAAATTAGTCTGTATCCAAAATTTTGTCCGGTTTGGGCCAAAATTGCGTAATCTATGGTCGTATCCGGTTCGCAAAAAACCGGAAAAACCGGTTTTTCAGGCCTGATGCTCGGAATCGCGGATTAAAAATGTTCCCTTTTGGCACAATGAATGTTTGGGAGGCTACTTTCATTTTACCGGTGTCAAAGCAATCGAATATCCGGTCCATTTCCGGTTCTGAGCTTTGAAGTTTGAGATTTCATGGGCTATTATCTCAGTATCCGGTTGGTCCGGAAGTCAAATTATTGCATTAAAATTATATTTGGTCTATCCCTAACCAACACCAACCTCAAATTACTTCATATCTGCTGTAAACTTTGAATGGCAGCGTTTTAAAAATGGTTCAAAAATAGGTTATATTGCATGCGACAAAGCTAAGCGTATGGGATCAAATCTCATGTCCGGTTTAACAATTAGACAAAACAAACAAAAATCACCCATTTTTAAAACGCTGCCATTCAAAATTTACAGCAGATATGAAGTAATTTGAGGTTGGTGTTGGTTAGGGATAGACCAAATATAATTTTAATACAATAATTTGACTTCCGGACCAACCGGATACTGAGATATAATAGCCCATGAAATCTCAAATTTCAAAGCTCAGAACCAGAAATGGACCGGATATTCGATTGCTTTGACACCGGTAAAATGAAAGTAGCCTCCCAAACATTCATTGTGCCAAAAGAAAACATTTTTAATCCGCGATTCCGAGCACCAGGACTGAAAAACCGATTTTTCCGGTTTTTTGCGAACCGGATACGACCATAGATTACGCAATTTTGGCTCAAACCGGACAAAATTTTGGATACAGACTAATTTCGAACCGAGGAATCCAAAAATCCAATCAGCGAAACTGTACGACCTACCCATCTTGCTGTACAGTTTTTGTGACCTGTGCATCCGGTTACCGGACATGGACCGGATGTGACCCGATTTTCGGAAATGTTTTGAACCAAGGACTAATATACTAGAGTATGAATTAATTAGCATTTTTCTTCCGAATCTGAAGCGTTTTTATCGATTTAGTATCCGGTAACCGGATATAGACCGGATATGATGGGTTTATCGGAATCTCCTCCTCCTGAGGATTCTAAAAATATATACTTTATATAGGCTACCTTCAAAGGATAACTCAGGACTGGTGCTGACTGTTCGGTTCCAAGATTTTTTGGTCAGACTTTAGTTTTCTTATTTTAGGGATTGGCAGCTTTCCTGAAAGCCATTGGTTATTTGATTCCGCTTATGGACGCCGAATACGCCAGCTACTATACTCGTGAAGTCATGCTGATTCTCATTCGAGAATTCCAGTCTCCGGATGAAGAGATGAAGAAAATCGTTTTAAAGGTATCCTAATGTTCACGTTTAAGTCCGCCCCCCGCCTTCTGGAAAAATTTATGTTTGCTATTTCGACTATCATGTCAAAGGGGAAGCTAAAATAGTGAACAAAATCATTTTTAAATTTAGTTGCTTTATTTATCCTAAACTTATTTGTAATTTATTTATTTTCTTTTTTCTTTTTCTTTTTAATCGAAATCCGTAAGCTTATTTATAGGTGGTCAAACAGTGTTGCGCCACAGACGGTGTGGAAGCCCAGTATATCAAGGAAGAAATTTTGCCCCACTACTTCAAGCATTTCTGGAATCATCGTATGGCTATGGATAGGCGTAACTATAGACAGGTCAGAATATTTCCATTTTTTAACTTTACGTTTACTTTATTAACTTAACTTTACTTAACATTTTCACTACAATAATGTTTCTTACGACTGTGTGACGAGCCTGTTAACAAAACTTTTAATTTTATTAAAATTGTAGTGCGTAGACAGTAGTCCTACTTTTTTGTGGGCACTTCTTAGGTTTTGTCTCTGTTATGTTGTAAACGCTAGCTAAGCCAGCTAGCTACTGGAAGAAATTTTCACATTGAACATTTCACACGCACACATTTCACGTTGAACTGTTTCGCCACACTGATTTCTGACATTTTTAATAGTATTCTTTCCTATTCTTATTTTAGCTTGTTGATACCACAGTGGAAATTGCCAACAAAGTGGGCTCGGCTGAGATCATCACTCGTGTGGTGGACGATCTCAAGGACGAGAATGAACAGTATCGGAAGATGGTGATGGAAACGACGGAGAAGATCATGGGAAATCTGGGGAGTGCGGACATCGACTCTAGGCTGGAGGAACAGTTGATTGACGGGATCCTCTATGCCTTTCAGGAACAGACTACTGAAGTTAGTAGAGGAGTGTTGCAGAACAAGACTGTGATGATTTGAGATTTTGTTGTAAACATGGTGGTTTAGCTAGTCATTGGCATTAAACATTTTGTGTGGAGGAGTTCTGTATAGCTTCACACAGCCGCCGGAAAATATTGAAAAGGAAGGAAGGAAGAAAATATTCATGTATAAGGCAGAACCAAACATAGAGGGGGCCAGGAAGTTTCAAACCGTGAGGATGCATGATTTCCGCAGTTCAAAATTGTGGGTCTGTTACTGTTTTCACATTCAACTAATTCAAGCGTCATGCCTTACGTTTTGTGCCTGATAGTTAATTTGAAGAAAACATGCCTATGGTTCAGGTACAAGTGTGGAAGCATTTTTAGCACTTTTAACTGTTTTTCCTTTCCGCAAGTTTTGCATTTCTATTTCATTTCTCTATATTTATAGGATGCTGTGATGTTGAATGGATTTGGAACAATTGTGAATGCCCTGGGGAAACGTGTCAAACCTTATCTGCCCCAGATTTGTGGTACCATCCTCTGGCGTCTGAACAACAAGGCGGCCAAAGTTAGACAGCAGGCTGCCGATTTGATCGCACGAATTGCACCTGTCATGAAAACTTGCCAGGAGGTACACTATAAGAATGGAATCACTTTTTTCTGTGTTGCTGTGGAGATTAAATTTTATTTGTGGTTGAATTTCTTAATGGAATGCTGGAATGTCTGTTAGCTTATCATTTATCGGTTAAAGTGTAATTTAGTTTAAAAGTTGGCATTGAACTTTCTGTGATAAAGTTTCATTTACCTTCTTTGATTATTTTAGTTGACAGTTTTAGTTCATTTTGATGAATTTTGAACATATAGTCCGTTTGCATTGTCACTTCGTTTCAGATTTTATGTGTTTTTTAGGAAAAACTGATGGGTCATTTGGGTGTGGTTTTGTATGAATATTTGGGCGAAGAATATCCGGAAGTTTTGGGCTCAATTTTGGGAGCCCTGAAGGCCATTGTGAATGTGATTGGAATGACCAAAATGACTCCACCAATTAAGGATTTACTGCCACGTTTGACGCCTATCCTGAAAAATCGGTATAATTTTTGGTTTGGCAATTTTAGGATTCGATGTTCGTCTCATTATTTTGTTGGTGTTGACACCAGCGTAGCCAGAAAGAAATTTCGGAGGGGGGCAAGCCAAAAATGCTCTGAAACTTCTACCGCCACTAAACAGTTGGTGGAAATTTTCAAGCAAAATCTGGAGCTTTTTGAGATATTTTCGTTGAAAAGTAACACCGCAGGCTAAAATTTTTCGAAATATTTATTCGCGGTGCTGCTACTCGTTAAAACTTTTTCTGCTTGATTAATTAATTGATTAATTGATTGATTGACTTGTTTTATTTTAGACACGAGAAAGTACAGGAGAACTGTATCGATTTGGTGGGTCGAATTGCGGATCGTGGAAGTGAATACGTGTCCGCCCGTGAGTGGATGCGGATCTGTTTTGAACTGTTGGAACTCCTCAAGGCCCATAAGAAGGCCATACGTCGTGCCGCTGTCAATACCTTTGGCTACATTGCAAAGGCTATTGGGTGAGTGGGCTAGTCTATTTTAACTGACTTTCTAGTTGATTTTTGGAATCAGTAAATCGTTTAGTGATTGTTTCTTAACAGAAATAATGATGAAGGTGGAGATGGAAAGAAAGTTCTGGTGAAACTCTGTGTCATTGCTATAGTTAACAGAAACTGTTTTCTAATCTGTTAATTGATTAAATTATCAAACTGATTTTGAAGCGAGATCTTTTTGGTCTCTTCAGGTTTTGGTGTAGAAATTTCAGTGACATTATACGTTTGATTTGGTTTGGCTTAGCTTTTCGTTGCAGCATTAATACTGTGACTGTCTGAAAAACTGTTTTCGATAATGACAGTACTCATTTTCTATACTTCCTTCTGTTTTCTACCCTTATTTCTTTCGTACATAATTTTGTCTGCCTTTTTACAGACCGCACGATGTCCTAGCCACCCTGTTGAATAATCTGAAAGTCCAGGAACGTCAGAATCGTGTCTGTACCACGGTGGCCATTGCCATTGTGGCCGAGACCTGCTCCCCCTTTACCGTACTTCCCGGTCTAATGAATGAGTACCGCGTGCCCGAACTAAACGTTCAAAACGGTGTCCTGAAAGCCATGAGTTTCATGTTTGAATACATTGGGGAGATGGGAAAGGACTATATCTATGCTGTTACGCCTCTGCTTGAGGATGCCCTAATGGAACGGTACGTAGATTTTTTCAATCACTTTAGTTTGTTTTTGTTTTGTTTTTCGTTTTCTGAACCGTTTAAAATTAGCCAGTACTAAGAGTGTTTCCGTCTCTGTGTTATGGAAATATTATGCTTAGAGCGCTTCTTGTTCTTGTAGTACTATTGTACAGAAATTCTGACGATGGAGTTGCTTGCTCTCCTCTTTTGCTATTTCTACATGCTTACCGATACGTTACTGTTGAGTGTAAGATTTCGTGGCAAATCTATATTAGATATTTTTTATAAAAATTAATTAGTTACTCATTGATTATTTTTGTGCTTATTTAGAGATCTGGTTCATCGTCAGATAGCCATGAACGCTGTGGGCCACATGGCCCTGGGTGTCTATGGCTTTGGTTGTGAGGATGCCCTAACCCATCTCCTGAACTATGTCTGGCCCAACATCTTTGAGACCAGCCCTCATGTCATTCAAGGCTTCATTTTCTGCTGTGAAGGCATGCGTGTCTCCCTAGGGCCTAACAGGCTCCTGCAATACTGTTTGCAGGTATGGTATATACTGTAGTATTATATACTTTTTGTAATATGATTTTGTAGCTTTCTTTGCCTGCTGGTGTTACACAATTCTGTCTGTTATAAACCAATTGCAATATTTTGCAAGTTCATTTGCACTGAGCCGTTAAGACATCGTAGCTTTGTTACATTTTAGTAGCATTATTTTCGGTGGCGTTTACACGGTTATTTTTAGTGCTGCCCGCGAGTACTACGCCTACGGCTTGAGATGAAAATGTCCTTCGTAAAGATGAAAAAAGCATTTTTAAGCAAACTTAATCCTGGAAAAGTACGTATGTTCTCCTTTTTATTTCAGGGCCTGTTTCATCCGGCTCGAAAAGTGCGCGATCCCTACTGGAAGGTCTATAACAATCTATATATTGGTGGTCAGGCGGCCCTTGTGGCTGGATATCCCAAAGTCCCGAACGAGGGTCGGAATACCTATGCCAGATATGAAATGGAATATATGCTGTAGTCTGGAGAAACTAAAGAAAAAGAAAACCACGAAGCGCTGTTGGGCCCCGAAAACAATTTGCTTTGATAAACAAGCATTGTCATATACATTATAGCACATTGTAATTACTTATTTGATAATGTATCTTCTGTCTAGCTTAACGCATTTTGAAGTGGTTAATTGCAAGCTGTAGTTGCATATAAAGCATTTTCAAAACAGCATCAAGACCTGCGTTTTCGGGAAATTTGAAGATGGCGAACCGATTTCTGTTGATCTTGCATTGCAGTCTAAGTGAAGAATTTTTAAGTTTGTCGTAAATTATTATGCCTGTTCAGTTGATAACGTCTATTTTGATCATTATTAATTGTGTAAATTGCTTAACCTTTTAAAGTAAAATGGTTTCGTCTTGTGTGTTGATTTTATCAGAGAAACTATTTGATTTAGTTTAGGCTAACATTAATTGAGGAGGTCAGGCAATGATTTTGATCTGATAGTTCACACGAATTTGATTGCTGAAGATTGAATTGGGTATTTATAAATCTTCATAGACTATAGCCAAATTTTCACAATGTTTCAGGCTTTACCCAAGATAGCCTTTTGACTGCTGACTTTTTTCCATAGAATTTGTCATGCAGTGTATGGTTGAAAAAACAGTTTGTTTTAACCAATTTTCCTTGCCCTTCGGATTTTGAACCAGAGAAACCCCCCAATGTAGACTCCCTGGTGGAACTAGGGCGAAATATTTCAACCACAATTTGGGGGTTACTTAAACTTTTCTGATTGACTAATCCTGCATTGAATCCAATCCTATCAAACCTTTTGTAGCTGGATTAACTCAATCCATTCTCTCCCCTTTTGTACCATACATCTCCGTACCCAATGTTAATAATTTTATTTTGTGAGTAGTCTCCATTAAACGCAAATTTAGTTGCCTCTCTGCTTTGACTGAAAAAAGTGAGGAAACATTTGGCAACAAGGGATAATGCTTTGCTTGCGCAACTAGAGTTCATTCTGAAAGGTTGCAACTTCCATTCACAACTTTTTTTGCAACATTTTTGGACTGTCATGCTATCAGGTTAAACCTTTCAATCAAAGTTCAATGGTAACCAATTTTTGTGTTTAGGCTTTTTCCTACGGTAAGAGGGTGCCCCTCTCGCCCCCAGGAGGTCCCCCAGGCGCCGCACCCCAGATTCGGACCTTTCCCCCAGAACCCAAAAGTGCCCATGGTTTTGAGGCTAACTTTCAAAAATTTTTCTGCCTTCGCCGCTTTGTAAGGAATTTTTAAACCGTTTTAAGCTTACTGGCATTTTTAATGGGGGGGTTCTACCCGGATTAATGGGATGCTACCGGGAAGAGTATGCATCTGTCCAATAGGATATCCAGAAACTAATAAGTTATTCAGATGTTATTCACACACATTGTGCCCTGTTCACACTTATTCAGATTCTTGTTCCAATCCCTAACGCTTGAAACTATTTGCTAACATGATCTGCGGACTATTTGGTGTGCACTTTTACTTATTTAGTTATATAATTGTTTTAAGCACAGTGAAACTAATATATAAAGCAAAATAAAGCAGAAAAATTTTAATTAAACTTAAGTGGTCACGTTTCACTTATAACTTTCAAAAGCTACTGTTGAACATTGTTTTTCGAAGAAACAGTTTTGAGCAGAAATTTGCTTCTTTATACAAAAGCACCACAATTTTCAGATCACGACACCAACACACATTTTTCTGAAACGTAGAAACGCCAGAGCAAATACAAAAAATTACTTATCACTATAACTTCTTTGGAGATAGGCGTTATTCAGATTTTATTCTTACTCCGAGGTAAGAATAAAATCTGAATAACTTGCACTACTTATTCTGATTTTATTCACATTTAACTTGGTGCAACGGAATTGGCAGTTATTCAGATTTGATTCAGGAATAACTTCTGAATAGCTTATTCAGATTTTATTCACATTTGGTGCAATCCACTGTCAAAAAGTTTACCCTCCCCCCGAAATTTTCGCCTATTAAAAAACCAGGTATTGTTGGACAGAATGCTTGCAGATGTAAATAGCTGGTTTTATTTTTTTGTCACAGGTGTAAAATTCATAGGTAAAAGCATAGCTAAATAACTTCATAGTAATGGAAATTAATTGCTACGTATCGAAATTATTCAAATTAATAGTTTAATTTAACTCTACCTAAAAGAATACGTACCTAAAGTCTTTCCTTTAAATTATTCCAAGTCCCAACTTTCGTATAGTAGGACTTAGCTTTCTTTACAGAGTCCTATGGTAGTTCTCGAAGGGAGGCTGAAGTTAGTAGAGTCTTAATGCTGACGTTTTCTTATTGGCTGGTAATAGTCGTGACTTTGCTAGTTCTTGGAATTGTAGCTTATGCCTGACAGTTGATGGATACTTTGTTCTAATTTTCCAAGTTTTTATGTTTCCTCTTGTATTACGAAACAAGCCAGAAAGAGTGATTCAAAGCTTCGTCAGAGAAAGGCTTGAAAGAGGCCTCCTAAGTTTTTTATACTTTTAAAAGACTTCGACTTTTCGACAAGATGTAATTAGAAAGGAGAGGTACGGTAGCGCGTGAGAGGCGGAGCTAGCCGAACTATAAAAGTCAATGTTTTGAGTCACTTTGGGCTGGTGGGCTTTGTGCTGTTACTGGTTGCTCGTTGCCTTGCCTTTTTCTCTAGCTGTGAACTGAACTATGAACTTGTCTTTGTTATAACCTTGCCCTCTGCTTCATAGTAAAAGCCTAGTGTTCACTGATGCCTAAGACGAGCAACGATCCACATCTATAACCGTCATAAGGCCTACACGGACCAGATTTCCACGCTTCCACAACAGAACTTTTGAAGGACCTCCAGGCCTCGTGACATTTGGTAGCAGAGCGTGGTTGGCTCTGTCTACTTCTAGATCCTAAGAAACTGCCAGTCAATCAGCCCGCCACCACCAGGTGAAGAATCCGGAGAATCGAAGACCAATTGATCCGTCAGCAATGAAAATTATCGCAGCCTCCTATCAGCTCCTGGTAATCACCCTCAGCGTCATCAGCCCCAGCGTCATTTCCGATCAGCTTCATCAGTCCGTCAGATCCACCGAAGCCCCAGTCAAATCCTGCCTGCCGAATCAAGTCCCCAGAAAATCGGAAGTCCGAAACGGCGGAAGACCAGTCCTACCTACCAGAAATCCGATGATCCGTCCCACGATTAATCAGAATCCGAAGGAAGACTCATCCGAAGAAGAAGGCTCAGACGACTCCGAAGACGACGAAGATGAACCGCCCTATGCCAGTCACTGGATCCTATCAGATGCCGTGATCAGAACTGACGAACCTAGACTCTGAAGCTGAAATGATTGACTCTCAGAAGGACAGTTTGGTTTGTATGTGCATGCTCTTGACTTAGACTTGACTTTGCTTACTGTTTTATTGTATTGTAATTCTATATAGTACTGACTCCTGATACGCTCAGGCCAGTACAGGGTCTTGCTGATTCCTGATACGCTCAGGCCAGCCAATAGAGTAGCTGATTCCTGATACGCTCAGGCCAGCCAAGAGTAGACTGATTCCTGATACGCTCAGGCCAGTCCAGAGTTTTCTTACAGAGTTCCCCCTAAACCCTGTGTGCTCCAGGTTCTTCCCTGGCCAGTCCTAGTGTTTGTTCTCCCGGTTTTTAACCAGGGCCAGTTCGAGTGTTGTTGAGTTATATGTACTGCTTTTCCCGGTTCAGCCTGGGCTAGTAGCAGTTTGTGTCCCCTCCTCTTGCTGTTATTGTAGTGTATTGTTGTATCGTGTATTGTTCGAATCGAGAGGGAGGGAAGAGGGATCCAAAGACCTGAAGGCATGATTTTGTTCAAAGAGAAAAGGCTGTGAAAGGTTCAGTGAGCATGAAAACAAATATTGATCATTTCTGATAGACAACCAAGAGATTTAACCGTTTTCCAAGTCTCCGAATTTTCGAATTTAATTTAAGGGAGATAATTTTACCTGAAAACGAGTGCTATGGATTTATACGCTTTGGTACAGTTTGACGTAACGGCTAAGCATACAGACTGACTGGTGAACGATTTTAAGAGTACAGTGACGCTGATCAGCCATATATTTTTGCATTTGTTTGAGCTGAGATTTGAATTTGAAAAGATAGTTGAGATTTTAGTATCTGAAAATTCGCACAGCTAGAAATCATAGATTTTAGAATTTTTGTTGCGGCATTCGACGTTTCCTGAGTAAGCTGACCAGACGTAGCAGTTACAGAAAAGATTATTCGATTCGAATTTTGTCAACCTTTTGACTAGCAGTTTTGTAACCTGACTGAAGCGAATTTAGAAGAATTTTTGCTGGAATTCTTAGTTTAATTTCGAGACCTGTGCCTTTTTGTAAGAAGTTGAGTCTGCATTTTTTTAGCGAGTTTACATTTTGAGCTAATCAGCGGGGCATTAGCAGATCAAAATGTTAGTAGCGATCAAGTTTACAGGTCCGAGCTAGAGAAGTTTGAGTTAATTCAGTTTTGAGTTACGGCGCGAAACAGATGCATTGCTGCACAGTCTGAAGTTTGAAGTATCTGAGATTTCACTGACGTACCTAAGATTGACGTGCACCTCTTTAATGAGCAAAAGTAGTTTGAGCTAGTTGCGCTTGAGACAGTTTTCCAGTTAGTTTTACCTTCTGATAAGGTCTGTAATAATATTGCCTTCTGATAAGGCCTGTTGTAGTATTGCCTTCTGATTAAGGCCGGTATCTGTCCTACGCTGCGGGTGTAGTGACCTGAGATTTGGGACCTGCTGAGTGCTGATGTCCCAGTGTTCTGAGATTATTTGTTCCAGTGTATCGAGTTTGAATTTCAGTTTTCGATAGTGCTTTATGAAAGTAAGTGCACACCGCTGAAATAGTACTGTAGAAAGGTCGTCAGTTAAATAAGCCGTACACTTAAGTTTTGCTGCGAATGACAGAATCAAACTCTGAACAATTTTAAGCAGAATTTCGCTCTGCATCTGCGTCAGTTGAATTTTTCGCGAAATAAGTTGAGTTGAGTGAAACTGTAACGAAATAGATGAATCTAGCAACTGAATTTTCGGGATCGTTGACGTTTACGAAATTGTAGCGATGAACGGGAAGTACAAGTTTTACCGTCAGAGCAGCAGTCTGCAGAATAGTTTAACTGAATGAGAGCATTTTAGTAATTAATGTTGATTAAGGCTGAATTGTTCGGAAATGGTAGCTTACAGAGATAAAATTTGATAGTTGGAGCCACAAGTAGATTAAATTACAAGATTAATCCAGTCGAAAATAATTTTCGAAAAGTTTGAGTAATTAAGTGATTAATTATAGCAAGTCTGAATACAGTGGAAATTTGGAATTTTTATCGAAAAGGTGAATTCAGAAAATAGGTGGTAAAGCGCGCATACTACTTATTTGATGAATCTAGAAATTACCGAAAATTTTAATTGTATTCTAACTGTATTCTGACTTGTTGCAATTGCGGAGACTGAATTTAAGTGAACAAACTAGACTCTGATTCAAAAATTTTAATTGGCAGGCTAAGAAAATTTTATGAACTCAGCAAAGCGTTTGCAGGGTAATTAGTGTTTTAATGTGAAGTAATAAAAGTTAGCGCTTGGATTATGGTAGTTATGACTGAAAACTAACTGAATTATAATTTTTGAATGACTAGCTTAAATATTCAATGTTTAAGTTTATGAATTCAAGTTTTGAAGTGAATCTGTTCGAAGTTTCTAATACGAAAACCTTAATATTAAGTGCCGTAAATCGAGAGACTGGTTTAATATCTTTACAGATATCAGAAAATGTCTGGCTAACATAGAATTTTGATAGATTTATTACAATTAACCTTCGACCATAGCTAGGTCAGCGATAGAATTGCTCGAATTTATGTGAAAGGATAGTAGTTTTCTTTTCAAATACAGAACAATTTTAAGTTCATTTCGGCTCAGAAAACTAAGTTTATCAGCAGAATTTAGTGCTAGCTAGTTCAGTTAAGAGATGCTTTTTGCGCAGTGCGTTAATTTTTAAATAAGAGAACTTGATGTAAGAGGCCTAATAAGGATTTCCAGGTACTATCCTTGGCCGACTATCCTTATAATATGGTCTTACGGTAGAAAGAAACTGTAAGAGTAATAAGTTCCAAGTTGTGTTGTATTTGTTATCATTGCACTCCTTAATCGGGCTTTTAAAACTGAACTAAAGAATTGGACTTGGATTGCTTTTATATACTTGGTAATTTCGTAGAAATTTAAAATCAATTTTGTTCGGAGAAAAATTTCAGTGCAAACATTTTATCAGCCACAGAATTTAAACTGAGCTAATTCGAGATTTTGAGCATTTGAAGAAATTTTGAAGGTACAGATCAATTCTAATTGAGACCTACATCTAAAATTTTAGATTTCGTGAGCGCCGTAGTGAGCCACAGACCAGCATCCAACTAACCATTAGTTTCCATAGCGGGGCAAACAAGGGAACGCACCCTAGGAGAACTAAGGTAGCCAGCACTGATCTGAAAACTCGACAGACGCCGTGGTCAAATTTTGAAACGATTTTTGCTGCACCTTCATTTGAAAATCTGTATAAACAAAGTCCAGTTTCGAATTAAAATCTCATCTTTCCAGCGAAGGGACCAGAACGTTTTACCTTTCCGCTGTCGCACCTTAAACCCATATTATGTCCATCTTCTGGTGCTATATAATAACATACGTAAGTATTTAGTAATTTCATAGCCGTCGATAAATTTCATAACAAAGGTTCCATAAATTAATTGTCTAAATTTTTAAAGAGCGCGTTCTGAATTGATCTTGTTTTCTTAGGCTACGTACGTAATAATTAGTACATTGAATATATATAGAGTATATACGTATTAACATACACTTTTAAAGGAAGCAAATAGACGTAGCTTAGTTAATGGGCAGATTAAGTCTTTGCTTTGCAAACAATTTTATTCAGAAACAAATTCGCTAAATTAAAAAGCTCAAACTGCACAAGCCACTGAAGCTTTAAGTCGTTACGTACATTGCTTTAATTGACTACAGATGTGCGTAAATTTCACGTATATACTGTACTGGATAAATCAGCGTAGTTACATATACAGTTTGCGGAACGGGAAAACTTCTACAGAAGTTCAAATAATTCATAATTAGAAATTAGGTTTTCTTCAGTAGTGGTTAAATTTAGTGTCCGATTTAGATAGGTATGTTTGTAGATACTTAAATACGTTTTTATTTAGGGGCAAAAGCAAGCTTATTTTTGCGTTCCTCATCCGAGCAATCATAGGTACCAGAATTGTACATGACATCCGAATAGTAACTGAGATGCAAAGCCTAGGTTAATAATTAGTTAATTCACATCTTCTTAATAAATGATTTATTCAATTACATTTATTCTACTTTTCGCGTTTTATCATTCAATCGCAGAGTTCCTTTATAGGTCTAGTCTTCCAATAGTTAAAGGTAACATGACTACTCGTACACAGCTGTTCTAATGCTACGCAATTGGATAGGGGATCTTCAAATTTTGATCTTTTTGGTTTAACGAAAATTTTAGCTATCAAACAACTCTATATTCTTCCAAGGATTTTGCAAATGCACAAATTTCCTTTCCGCGAGTCTTAAGCATTTAGATGTTTTCTGGATGACTGCTACTATCACCGTGAGAAGCACGAAAAATAGACCAATATAGAAAGTAGTTTTTTTCGGATTTGCAGGAAATGGACATGATGAAAATTAGCACTAAATTCTGAGCAACTCGTTAATTTTCAATGGTTCTTTGAAATTACTTTAATCATACATATATCATATATATTTTATATTAAGAATCTGGGTGAGCTTAGGACAGTTTCGATAAACTTTTACAATTAATAGTTTAGTTCGCGAAAGCGGCTGAATTCGGAAATATATGTTGAGCCACAAACACAAAAATTTAAGTTCGATCCCACTATATATATTGCAGTGGCTAAAGCAAAAGCTATTCACTATTCACAGAAATCAAACGTCGTAGTTACCTAGTTCGACCATTTCCCATTCCTCGCCATGACCACAGAGCACAGGAGGCTGTACTGAGTATTGAACAAGTCCTAAATTTTGCAAATGAAAGTCAACACCACTGAATTGGCTGAATATGCACTTGGTATTTAAAGTATTTAGTGAGGAAAACGACATTGGTATTCATTAGACTAAATTATTATCAGGGGATTCCATTTTTATGGATATATATATATATAAGTACACGTAAGTCCTTTTATTAATTGGAAGCTAGTTAATTTTATATATAACAATTAAACAGTTATATATTAATTCAATAACTTATCTAGAACTTTATTTTAAAAGATACATGTCTGACGTCTCCGATTCAAATTTGAATTTTGATTTTCTTAACGAAATCCAATGAATTAATTTAAATTAGCAAAATAAAATAGAATTAGTGAAACAAACTTATCTGATATGGAATGTCTAAGGAGCCCATCGGAATGGAACGTTTCGTAAAGATGTGACGCTTTACTTCAAGAGAACAAAATGCAAAATGGGCCACTTCGCCAGCTATTCGTTCGCCAACTCTACTGGACAACTGTTTCCGGTCTTGGCAAACGATTCTCTTTACCTTTATTCTCTCCGCCCAGGAGGGCGTTTCTTTTTGCAACTGGGGAGAGTATGATATAAAAATAAAATTTTTAAATGCAAAATTGGCAAAATGCATGCTGTTTAATCGAATGGCTAAGTTGGACTAAATAAGTCAAAAACTTTGATCGTATTTTTAGTATAATTTGCAGTATAAAATTTTTCGCACAAGGTACCCCCTCAATTTGCCAAAAAGTTGCCAAAAACCTAATTGCCTAATTTGTTCCCGCCCAGTTTCTGTTCTTTTAGGTGTCATTCCAATTAAAAGGCCTAATTTGTAAAACAAAACTTAGATTTCCGGCTAGAATTATATGCTCAATAGTAAAGGTTTGCTTAAAAATGCCTCGTGACATTTTGCTGAAAACTTAAATTGCAGTGGATTTATATACCTTTCCTATTCAAAGCTTCAAAAGCTTGGATTAATTTAACACCGTAATGATAGGAATGGGTTTGAATTGTCAATCCCGATTTGTATCCGGATTAAAGTTTCAGTCCGTATTCAAACCTTTGATAAGATCGGCCCTAAAATACCAAAGGAGAAAGAGGTAACCCGCAGTGGGAAGTTCCGTCGAATACCCTGACTGGAACAAATCTCATTTTAATTTGATTTCATAAATTTTTTAGATTTTAATTTCTCTTGCTCTCTCTCTCTCTCTCTCCCAGCTGATGGCATTCAGTTTCCAACCTACAACCAGCCAGCCCCCGGCCGGTGGTTCACTGTTCGGTGCCCAGACTAGCGCGGCCACTGTGGCGCCACTGGGTGGGTCGATCTTCGGTGGAACTGCCACCTCGCTTGCCCCGCTTTCAACCGCCGCCGCACCCAGTCTAGGATTTCCAGCACCGGCCAGCTCCACTGGAACTACGGGACTATTTGGAGCTCCTGCTTCCAGTGGTACTAGCCTATTTGGAGCCCCAACGGCAGCTTCGACCGCTGGCGCCACGGGGACGGGATTTTTTGGCCTGAGTGGAGCGACCGCTCCCACTTCCACGTCCCTATTTGGGGCGCCTAGTGCCAGTGTCAGCGGGTTGACGGGCGTTGCCGGGCTTACCTCAGTGGCGCCGCCTAGTTTTGCCCAGGCTAGCACTGCGGCTACTACGTCAGGCGCAGTAGTGGGCTTGGGCGGTGCCAGTACTGCTCTTAACACTGGTGAGAATTAGGTTTGGTTTGGTTTTGTGTAAAGGGTTAATTATTAAACAATTTATTACATTACGTTATATTACGGTTACAATTGTTTATCAATTAGGATCAGTTCAAATCTGTTTCTGCCTTGGTAATTTTATGAGTAACAACGTTGCTTCTGTGAGTTTTTTAAATTAGCCTGCGTGACAGCTCGGAGCTGTTCTTCTATATTTTATAATATCTATATTTGAAAATATATCTTATTGCTTAGTCTGTTATAACTTTCGGTGTTTGATTTTTGTGTGTTTTAGGCGGCCTCGGTGGCAGCTCTGATTTAACCCGTTCAACTGGGTACGTCCTACCTTTGTGTCAGTAGTAATTTTATCACTTCATGAAACTTTTTTAAGTTCCTTGAGCATTTTTCTGTTGCAAGTGTGAATCCAATTGGTCTGTGTTTACTTTTTTATTAATTTATTGTCTCAGAGTTGTCTTAATACTGTATGAAAACTTTTACTTTCCTCGTTTTGATCAACGTTTCAGTAGAAAACACCACTGAAATTAAGTTGTGCCCAACGATTTGAAAG
This sequence comes from Trissonchulus latispiculum, assembly GCA_030248195.1. NCBI lineage: Eukaryota > Metazoa > Nematoda > Enoplea > Enoplida > Ironidae > Trissonchulus > Trissonchulus latispiculum. The sequence goes on from JASAND010011552.1 coordinate 29,012, forward strand.
TTAAGACACAGTGACAAAGTTTGAGTTTTAAACACTAAATCATAGGGGTCGCGGTAGCGACCCCTATAATATGAGTGAAAATGGTCGAATGACCGTGTAAAACAAGGCTGCCCAGAAGCTGCGCAGATTGCTGCGCAGATCCTGCGCAGATTATGTGCGCAAAAAATTGTACGTGTCGAGTTTAGTATATTTGCCAAGTTTCATCCCCGTACCTCTTTCCGTTAAAAAGTTACGCCAAAAATCGCTTACGAAAATTGTGTTGTTTTTTTTCCGGTTTCTCGCTTTTGATGTCTCATAAGGGGGTTTTGTAGCTTGAATAACTACAGATAGAAAAATTTTTGCCTATGAAACCCATATATATTCTTGTAGTACAAATCAAAAATAAGAAAATAAGCTAGTTTATATGCCTCCCGAACCCGGAAAAATTTTTGGCTGGGGGCCAAAGTCGGCCAAAACGCTAAAATGGCCAAAAAGTATGCTTCAAAGGCGCCTTAATAAGTCAGACTGGGCTATATATGGGGCAATACTGACCATATGGTTAAACAGTACACATATCGGGGTCGTTCAAATGCTATATGATTTTCCGTCTCTGTGCGTAATTTTTCGGTACTGGCCGGCCAAAGTTGGTGAATTTTGGGTCGAACTTTGAACTTAATTTTTTCGCTTATTTTGCTACATGGGTGGCCCAAATTTTGCATACAAAGGTTTTTTGGGACGGAGAATCGACTCCCGCTAGCAGTTTTGCTGCCCGAGTAACCCAAGTTGCTGGCCTGGTTCCACTTGACCATCTGAGGGGTCAAATCGGTAACCGCTTCCCGGAGGTCCATAGCAGGCTTTACTTAGCCTCTCCAAACTTTGTCTATAGGGGTTTTCTGGTGCGCCCAGCACATTCCCGATGTCCGTTTTGCCGTCTGACCCACCCATCTTGCTATGCTGGTTCCACTTTGCCATCTGGAGGGTCCGGTCGGTACCGACTTCCGGGAACACCATATAGAACTGTACATAGCCTCTCAAACCATTGTCTATGGGGGTTTTCTGGTGCGCCCAGCTCATTCCTGGCATCCGTTTTGCCGTCTGACCCACCCATCTTGCTGTGCTGGTTCCACTTTGCCATCTGCAGGGTCAGATCGGTGGGAGGTCATTGGGTCAAAAATGAAAATTTTCAAGAGTGGTCAAATTTGGTACCAAATGAAAGCCCTAGGCGAGCTGAGCAACTTTTATCATAGAACTGCATGCTCAAAGTGGCTGTAGAGTGCTGTGGTGGGGTGGGGTGGGGACTTGGCGATTTTCGGTCAAAAATGAAATTTTTCAAATTAAATTAAATTAAAGTACCAAATGAAAGCCCTGAGCGAGCTGAGCAACTTTTGTCATAGAACTGTATGCTCAAAGTGGCTGTAGAGTGCTGTGGTGGGGTGGGGTGGGGACTTAGGCGATTTTCGGTCAAAACTAAAATTTTCCAAAAGTGGTCAAATTTGGTATTAAACGAAAGCACTCAGCGAGGTGAGCAACTTTTGTCATAGAACTGCATGCTCAAAGTGGCTGTAGAGTGCTGTGGTGGGGTGGGGTGGGGACTTAGGTGATTTTGGGTCAAAACTAAAATTTTCCAAAAGTGGTCAAATTTGGTATCAAATGAAAGCCCTAAGTGAGCTGAGCAACTTTTGTCATAGAGCTGCGTACCCAAAGTGGCTGTAGAGTGTAAGCGGTGCGGTACGAGCTGTGATTGGCTTGCTTGCTACTGTTGAAAGATATCTATATATATACATACCTTCAGGAGCATACATATATAAAATAATAGAAAACAAGAACAAAAAGTGCTCCTTCGTCGCATGTAAAATACATATGAGTCTTCGTAGGCAGGTTGTACATAATCAGAAACTAGCCTGTAAAATACATATGAGTTCCGTAGGGAGGTTGTAAATTAAGGAAAACAAGTTGCAACCGCTTAACATAATGAGCCTGTCCTACAACGAGGCTCATATTGGCGTCACAGTGCATTCCACATTAAAGCTTCATTAAAGAACCTCGGCTTTATCCTCATTACGGAAGAAATGAATAGACGTTGTGGCCCAGAAGAAATGGACTGAAGTGAACTACGACTGCTCAAGCTGAACTGTATATGCAACCTGATGTTTCCTGAAATACTATGGCACACCTATATTTCGCGATACGCTGTGGTACACGGTACACCTAATGCATTCTCGAAACACTTTCGCATTATACACAGGTAGAATGCGTTCCCACTTGGCTCTGAGTCAGAGCACCTCATGGCGTACCGTATTGAGCATATGCACACACACACTATAATGACTGATCAACAAGCTATGTGAAGGATAATTTGTAATGAAAAGCTTTATACAGTATGGATTTATACAAAAGTAAAATATATCTCTGCAAATTATTCGTATTATGACATACGCCAATATGAGCCTCGTTGTAGGACAGGCTCATATGTTAAGCGGTTGCAACTTGTTTTCCTTAATTTACAACCTCCCTACGGAACTCATATGTATTTTACAGGCTAGTTTCTGATTATGTACAACCTGCCTACGAAGACTCATATGTATTTTACATGCGAGGAAGGAGCACTTTTTGTTCTTGTAAAAAATATGTTTTAAAAATGTTTTAAAAATTGGATAGTTTAAAAAATCGAGCACAGGCTCTTTTCTAATGATCAATGTTGTACCGCTGACACGTTCCTCGTTATAATTTAAATTTATCTTTGTTCATTCCACTACTCCCTCCAGCCTTTCCTGAATTAACGTTGTTACGACTGTCACTAGCACCAGGGTTATTTCAAAAAATTTTACCAGAGCCCCATTTGTAAGCACATCAAATTGGGTATATGCCAAGCAAGCGCATTGGACACTGAGAGCGGAGCCTCCCAGAAGTTGAAGAGTTTCAGAAATAGCGAAAAAAACTAGGGACCGAATTTTAGGTATGTAGAAAGCAACCAGTTATGCACAGTGTCGCGATGGATACTTCTCAGATTTCACTGGAGCGGTGGGCTAAGAGGCAACCCTCTTTTACTACCCTACTACCCGACTCTCCCTGCTTTAGGTTTACCATACAACGCTGTCTTACGTACAAATTGTGTTAATGTTATAAATGCTCTTGTAGGTTACCCTTTTTCTTTGCTTTCTCTTGGTATAAACGTGTGCAGATGTTAATATGTATTTCCAGGGCTGCTCGTGCAAAGGATACTCCGGTCCCGGCTCCTCTGTTGGCCCTTGTAAATGAGTTCAAGTACGTCTGTGTTTCTATGCTTATAGTACAGTGGGACGAATTTAATATCAAAGGCCAAAAAACCTGAATACCCATAAAGTATTCACATTTTTTCTGCTACTTCGACCCTTCCTCAAGCGAATTCTGGCCTTTAACGTTGCAAAATTTTGGAGAAGGGGAAATTCGTAGGCTAGACTCTTGATTGGGAGGGAGGCTGGGGCAAAATCATGATATTTTGAAAATTTCTCTTTCTGATAAATTGCTCTGGTTGCCGATAATTTCTGATAAAACCAAGTGTTGAGCCTTGGCATGACTTTAGCGTGGACCAGAGCGACGCTCCAGCACACGTGTAGCATGATTTGGATGATTAAGACTAAACCTGAGAAAGTACTGGTCACATTAATCGAAATTTACGGTCTGGAATGTACAGGAAAATTTAGTATTTTCGTCCTGTCGGATTTTTATATCCGACCTTTTTTTCTAATTGAGGCTGTTTTGTTTGTTAAATTAAAATTTTGATGCTATTTGTTTACAGAGCCACCCTGAAACGTAATCAGGAACAGAGTGATGAGATTGCGTCCATCAATATTGCTAAACTGTTGCTGGATGAGGAGCAACTGTCGAGCACCTCTCGCAGTCTCGCCGGCGTCAGTCGTGGCGTCCAGGAGGCCGCTATTCAGGCTAGAGCTTTGAAGGAACAGGAACGAACGGTCCGTTAAGAAAGTGTTACCTACATTAGGGTTTGCGCCTACTGTCGTGGGGATTTTATTGTTGTTTTGAATAGGCTTTTTGTTGGCCTTGGACACTTGGCTCAAAAAATCGGCTTAAATCCGACATTTCAGCGTTATTTAGTCAAAAAGCAATGCTAATAGACTAATAGCAAGAGTCCATGATTTTCTCCTATATATTAGAAGAAGAGTAAGCCACTAGAGGGCTCCTCTTCTTGGCATTGCGTAACGGTGCTCCGACCACAATACACGAATGTTCCCCCGTTTGGGGGTCGACAGGTATACCCCCCTCCGTTTGGTGGGGTGGTAGTCGAAAGTGCTCCCCGTTTGGTGGGGAGAGGTAGCCAAAAGTGGTCCCCGTTGGGGGGAGGTCGCTGAAAGGTCCCCGTTTGGGGGAGGGTCGCTCAAGCAGGCTAAGTTTTGCTCATTCTGATTGGCTGTTGGCGACCCCCCCCCAACGGGGACCACTTTTTGTGACCCCCCCCCCCAAACGGGGACCTCTTTCAGCGACCCCCCCCCGACGGGGACCCATTTTCGAATAGAACAAAAACTACCATAATCCTCTGCTCTCCCCCCCCACCAAACGGAGGGGGGTTTTCTGCAATCTGATCCTCTGCTCTACCTCCCCCCACCAAACGGAGAGGGGGGGGGGTATGCAATATGTCGATTTGGTCGACCCCCCCCCCAAACGGGGAAACATTCGCGTATTGTGGGCGGAGCACTGTTACGCAATGCAGTGAAGAGAAGCCCTCTAGTGGCTTACTCTTCTTAATAATAGTGCAATTATGCACCTGCTAATAGCCATGAAAACTTTTCACTGAAAAGTGATCTACGGGAGTAATGCTTTGGGTAAGTCAATCCCTGTCTTGGATTTGTGTTGTTTGCTTTTTTGCAGAATGTTAGAATTGGTGATATGCTCCAAAAGATGGTGGAATCTCCAGCCTCAGCCCAGTACGAACCCACTGCCATTGCTGAGTGAGTTGTAACCGATGTGCCCTGGAGTTTTGCAATAAATTCAGTTAAATTCTTAAAATTGGTACTTTTGAGATTAATTTGTTTCAGTTTCATTTGCTTTCCTACATCATAATATGTATTTTTGTTGCGTACTAAATGGGTTTAGCTAGCAAAAGCTGTCTCATGTGGACAGACTAACCTTCTTTAAACATAATTAGCCGAAAATCTACATGGGTGGGGTCATTTTCATACATTAACACGGGGTCCGATTCTGGGGGGGGTCTACCCCGACCTCAGCGAGGGGTCTACCCCTGAAAAAATCCAAAATTTTAAAGGGGTCTGCCCCGCAATTAGCAAAAATTGCGAATTTTTAACGTTTTTGACCAAAAATTAGTAAAAAATGACAATTTTTAGCAATTTTTTAGAATTTTTTGAAAAAATCGCTAAAATTTGCTAAAAAATTACCAATTTCCAGTGAAAATCGCTGAGGGGTCTACCCTTTTTTGCTTTCCGGACGAGAGGGTCTGCCCTTTTTTCCTTTTCGCTGAGGGGGTCTACCCGTTTTTTGTCGGTCTGGGGGGGGGTCTGCACCCCCCCCATTCCCCCCCCCACGTTATCCTATGGTCATTTTCTTCAGTGTCAAAAATATGGGGCTTAGATCCCTTTAAATTTAACAACTGATGCCATTCCGAATAACCACTGGCTGTGGCTAGATTCTTTGTCTTTACATGCTTTATGTTGTTTTACAGTTTTCGTGATTAGCTCATGTAAAATAGCAGATAGTGACTATACCTATTAGGGTTTTCGAGTTATGGGAGGAGGTCGAAATTTATGGGGACGGCATTTTATTTGGAGCTCCTCGAACGGGGCGCCCCTCCCCGCTAGTCAAAATAAGACAGCCTACACACTGCACAGGCTTTGTAAAGTTACATTGAAATCTTCTGTAAGTGTAGTAATGTTTAAGTCACTGAAACTGAAACTGAAACTATTTTGAGAAGAGACCTGAAACAAACTGAAACTGAAACATTTTTAGGCAGCCGACTGAAACTAAAACTGAAACTGAAACTATATTGGGTAAAAGACTGAAACTCGGACTGAAACTAGTTTCAGTCTTTCCTAAAGTCTTGACATTTTGAAGGTTTTGAGCTTCGATTCTTTTAACATTGCTGTGAGAGAGGCTGAATAAACATTAAATTGTGCTTTATATTTACTCAGAGAGCTGGAAACCGTTGTTTTTAAAGCGAACTGAAACTGAAACTGAAACTCCGACTGAAACTAAAACTGAAACTGAAATTATTTTACGATGCCGACTGTATCTTAAACTGAAACTGAAACTATTTTGGTCCGCCGACTGAAACTGAAACTGAAATTATTTCGAACCTCCGACTGAAACTGAAACTGAAACTAAAATCGGCTACTGAAACAACACTATGTAAGTGATGATAAACTTTACAAGCAGCCGTTGACTATGAACAGTGAACTTTGATTCCCATCCTCATCAACTACTAGTATATACCTAGTGAAATAGTAAGCTTTTTTAATTGTTTTAGCTATTTACAGTCAGTAATTGTGAATCAGGAATCACTGCTGATGGAATATCTGAGACAGACAGAGCAGTTGGAACAGTTGATGATTCTAAAACGTGATGCTCAGTGTGTTAGTGATGAAGGTGTGACGATTGAAATTTTTGAAAATTGAAATTAAAATTTGTGAGTAGATTAATTTAATTTAATTTTTTATTTAGTTTATTGTTTATGTTCTGCTTCGATGTTGCTCTGCCATTGATGCGGAATTTCGATTTGAAGCATTGTGTAATCTGCTTTTCATTTGCAGAAGTTTTGAGTCATCTGAACAAAATGCGAGAAGCCTTCCAAGGAATTATGACAAGATTCTATACGATACACGAATCTGTACAGGTACCGTTGATAGATTTCAGTTTAATTAATTAAACGTGTTTTTGAAGCCTATCTGCCTTATTTTTTTCTTAATTATTTGTTATTTTTTCTTCATTTGTTTTAATTTGTTTTCGTGCTCTGTGTTAAAATAATCGTGCGTTTGAAGGGAAAGATGCCCTGTACTGACGTTTCAATTTTAATCTGTTTTAGGACCGCAAGGATCGCCAGGAGCAACGTCAGCTTCTACAGCAGCAGGAAACGCCCGTTTGGGAATATAGCCGAGGGCTACCTCCTAAAGATAAACCTAACATTGGATCAGCGAGACCTGTGGCCGGGCCGAGTCCATTTCACGGCCCGTCCGGACCTGCCTCTCCACTAACGGACTTGACCAAATTGGGTTAGCGCATTTCCTAAATACGAATCACGGTGTTGTTATGAGGAAAATAAGAAATGGGACCTTTTTCAGAAAACACTGTTGCATGTCATTTCACACGTTTTTCAACAGTTCGGTGTCGTTTTGTCTAATTCTTCTACTCCCAAAAACCTATGTATCGAACTCTTGAAGATGTGACTTGACAACTTCACTCATGACACTGCATTTGCATGGATGGGATTACGTTGGTTTGAAAAAGTTTTTAATTTACAGGAAATCTAAAATCTGGTCTAGCAAATTTTGCATTATATTCCCTGGCTTGCAGCAAATTATACGTTTAGCCGCGGATTAGCTGAGGTTTAGACTAGGTGCCGATTTCCCATTCAAAAATTGAGCTTTCAGCTAATCCACCTTATATTTGGTTATTTGGTGCAATCCACGGATTATCAGTATTGTTTCAGGTGCCCGATCTCATCTGTTTGCCAGTACCACTGGGGCGACTGGCTTCGGAACCCCTGCCTTAGGACCAGCCTTTGGCAATACTTCTGCCTTTGCTCCTTCATCCAGTGCTGTCTCACCGTTTGGCGCCAGTCGAACCCCCTTCAATTTGCAGACTCCACCTGTGGGCGTGAAACGAGGCAAAACTTAGATAACTTAAAATATTGTCATTCTTTGATATGTTGTTGGATGTTTGTTAACTTGTTTTAATTGTACTGTAATTACTGCTTTGTCTTTTATGATTGTGGATTTCGCACGTTTATATAATAAATGATCGCTGTTTGTTAGCCACTTTAGGTTTGCTTTAAGTCCAAGAAGCCGAGTGGTCTGGGGCACCCAACACTGATCACGAGTCGGTGTTTTAAGACTCAAATCACCGTGAGCAAGGGTCTAAGCCTATATCCGTTTTTCGTGAGCTGTATCCAATCCAATTGTCCATCCTTAGTTGCACTGTAAATGGGTACCGTTTATAAGGAAAGATAGCAGAAAACCGTGAGGGGCAGCTGCCTTGAGAAGCTGGCCTCTGCTCCACGGCTGTAGTCATCATTTGAGTTGGCATTCCTGGCTCAGGGGTGAGTATCCGGGAGTGAGCTCTGAGTACCGACATCGTAGTTCCCTGGTGTAGAATAGAGGAAATATTGGTGTGCTAAGTCTAAGTATACTGTGGCTGACTTTGCACTAAACAGTAGCATTTCGTGAATGATCCATACAAAATTTTTGCCTATTGTGGCTCAGTATGACTAATATGCACGTCATTAGTTCAGAATGTCGGATCAGTCAGGCAGTTGGGGGTATGCAGCGTGTTGAGGGTAGGTCGGTTGCTGGTTTGGACGGTTTCTGCCATTTTTATAGTCGGTTTGCATTTTGTCTATTTTCATGAATTGAATCTTGAGGACACCAATATAGCAAATATACCAAAATTACACATTGGACGAGAACGTTCAATTTGGTCTGTCATCTCGTGAATGTATTTCTTTTCGAATACTAAATGTCCTGCTGTGATGTCTTCATGGCAATCTCTAAAAACTTCGTATGTGAGAGTTGGTTGAACGAATAATTTGCCGGGTTTGCTTGCGTGTGGATATTCATGATACAGAAGTCCGTCTTCTGCGATGAAGTAACATTGTGGGTTGCTTCTGAAAGATCATCAGGTAGAGATCCAGTTTGGAGATAATCAAGGAAGTGTTTAATATCGGGTTGTTCTCGTTGCATCGTATGCAATGAAGTGATATCATTGAGCGTTATTGCCAAAACCGTGCCTGCTGTATCGTTCACGGTCGCGAGATGGAAAGGGAGTCGGGACATGGCATCGGCATTGCTGTGTTTCTTTCCTGGTTTATATTATGTCCAGCTTGTACTCTTGTAGTTGAAGTATCCATCTCATTAGTCGCCCGCTGGGAGACTTTACCGTCATAAGCCATCGCAGAGGACTGTGATCGGTAATAATAGTAATCTTTTGTCCGTAGATAAGGTGGCGGAAGTATTTGACGCCAAATACTATGGCCAATGTTTCGAGTTCTATAACAGGATAGTTTTTCTCCGCCTTTGTTAGAGTGCGGCTGGCGTAGGCCACTGGGTGTTCTTTATTTGAAGCGTCAAGCTGGGATAGTACTGCCCCAAGACCAAATCCGCTGACATCTGTCTGTAAGATGTATGGTCGGTTTGTATCTGGAAAAGCAAGTATAGGGCTGTGGTAAGACATTCTTTTTGGGTTGAGAAGCTATGTTCACAGTCTCTTGTCCATAAATATTGGTTGTCTTTTTCCAATAAGGAGTAGGGTGGATACGCTACTTGAGCAAATTCTTGATGAATCTTCTATAATACGAGGTAGGGTTGTGCCGGTAAGAAATTTCTCGGGCCGGGCTCGGGCTCGGGCCGAACTGTTTCTTCGGTTCGGGCTCGGTTCGGGCCCGGGCCAGCCCGAGCCCGGCCCGAAGCCCGAGGCCCGAGTCAAGGCCCGAGCGGCCTGAACCGATTCACGGCCCGAGCGGCCCGAACTGATTCGCGGCCCGATCAGCCCGAGCGGCCCGAACCGATTCGCGGCCCGACCAATACGAGCAGCCACAGGGCCCCAATCTCCCAAATCAATTCACGGCCAAATCGGACAGAACTGTGAGAGCATCCCTCTTACCATGGTCATGCCCCAAGTATATCAGCCCAAAATCAACATGACCAGACGCACAAACCTACACGACCTAAACCGACATAGTTACGTCGATCGTGATACAAAATAACCCTAAGCACCATCATCCTAACTTAAGGTGGTGATTCCTTTTGGAGACATCAACTTTGAACCCTTATTACTCATTCATTACTTGGAGTTAAGAAGCCATTTTTATATCAGAATGGAGCTTAACATTTTCTCTTTCTAATGAATGCAATGAAACTAACTTCAGTCTTTGGAAACTAGTTTCCTGGATTTTCGAAGTTCTTTAATTTTCCAGATTTTTTGCAGACTAAAGTAAATTTTTTCGAGAGGCATCGGCTATATCATTCGATTACACTATCAAATAGCTGGGGACCCTTTTTTAATTATCATGAAATCACTCTTCGTTATGAAGAAATAAGCTGAAACGTTTGCGCAACCTGGATTTTGCCTACTTTTCGCAACTTTAGCAAGCGGCCACTTTAGCTAGAAAGCAGCAACCGGGGCAACTAAAAAAGGGTCCCTGGGTATTTATGTGTAAAACATGTCTAGTAAGTGGCAACCCTCTAGCTTGTATAGTAAATGCTCCACAATCGCTGGAAAAATTTTGGTCATGTTTTTGCAAAAACTGCATTTTTTATGATAGCAGCTCACGGGATAGGAGTTGGAAGATCATCATGCCTCGGATAATCGGCCTCGACGAGACCTTCAAATCGATACCCTTAGTTTAATTTTACGGCTTGCGTAGCTCAAGAAATCGTGGATTATTTGATTTCTGCAAAATTTACAAGTTTTCAACGCCAAAATAAGAAAATCGGCTATATCTCACACTAGAGAAGAGCTAGAAAGTTGCTTCTAAAAGCAAAAATGTAGAGCTCAACGAGATCTTTCAAGTGAATATAGTCATAGCTATGCAGTTGCTGCTCAACGGTCAGAAATTGGCGAAAACCGTCCTGAACGGAAATCTCGAAATTTTGAAGCGGGATTGCGCGGAGGGTGTTAGAACACCAAACAAACTTATTTTGGAAAGTTTGATCAAATTTCATCTTGGTTTGAGCCGTCAACCAACAATATGTGCCCAAAAGGAATCACCACCTTAAGTAAGTCCTTCAATCAACCAAACTGTTCCATTTAGTCAAGCACTACCTGACCTAAAATTCAACGCAAACAGGCATTTTTACCATATCAGATACAAAACCAAAAAATTTTTGTAATTCCTTAATCCTCTTTGTATATTGGATTTGTCTTCTTTAGACAGACCAACCATTATCACCAAAAATTGAAAGCAAAAGGAACCAACCCGCACACACAGTATACACTTGAATTCAGACTAAAACTAGTCCTAGCAATGCCTAGCGTCAATACACTGTGAGAAAGTATGTCCAGGCTCTAGCAGCTTCTCAAAAATCAATAATTCCGGCTATATGCAAGAATTGGATATGAAGGCCCGAACTGCCCGAGCGGCCTGAGTGGCCCGAACGGCCCGAGCGGCCCGAGCGGCCCGACTCGGTTCGGGCTGGCAGAAGTACTCGGTTCGGGCTCGGTTCGACCCGCTGAATTTATTTCTCGGGCCGGGCCGGCCCGGGGCCGGCCCGAGCCCAAGCCCGAACCGAGCCCGAGGCCCGATTCACGGCCCGAGCACAACCCTAATACGAGGCAAGTCCGAGAAAGCTCCTTAATTCTGTGATGTTTGTTGGAGCAGGATAGTCGCGAACTTTGGCAATTTTATCGTTTTCCGGTTGTAGTCCATCTTTGGAAATTGTATGTCCAAGGTAACTAACTGTACGACAAGCAAAATGGCACTTCTTGGCTTTTTGTTTTAGACGGTGTTCTCGGAGTCGTTGTAGTACGCTTGGGATATCGGATAAGTGTTGTTCGAATGTAGGGGAGAATATGATGATATCGTCCAGATATCGACAGAACTTAGTGTGTAACCCAGAGAGGACAATGTTCATTAGTCTCTGGAAGGTGGCAGGTGCGTTGGTTAGGCCAAACGGTATAACGTTGTAATGGAATATCCCTTCTTCGCAGATGAATGCTGTTTTTTCTTTATCCTGATCACTCATCTGTACATTGTAGTATCCTGACTGCAGGTCAAGAGTACTGAACAGATGTGCTTTTCCTAGGGAGTCTAAAAGATCATCGATCATTGGTAAAGGGTAAACGTCACGTTTCGTTATGGCGTTTATTTTTCGAAAGTCCACGCAGATTCGAGTTGAGCCGTCTTTTTTGAGACTAGGACTATTGGTGACGCCCAGGGAGATGAGCTTGCTCGACGATTTTGTGTTTAACCCAGTCTTGGATTTTCTGGGCTACTGTTGAGCGAAGCGCAACCGGCGTCCGATAAGGGCGTTGGTGAATAGGTTTATGATCACCTGTGTCGATAGAATGTTTGATAGCGGCAGCACAGCCAACATCGTTGTCGTCTTTTGCAAAGACATCTATAAACTGATTAAGTATGTGCAATAGTTTGTTTTGCTGTGGCGATGTTAATTCTGCTGAACTGAGGTCAATACCAGATAGTGGGTTTGGTATGTTTTCATCGTGGTATTCCTCTTGGTTGCTTGTTTGTTCGATGGTACAAACGGATCCAATGTTAGTCCTGGCATAGATTTTTATTGGTGCATTGCTGGTATCATGATTCTGACTGGGATTTGAGGGCCACCCGTAACCAGCGCTCTTGCTACATACAATCCTGTTGCACCTTCGAAACGAGGATTACGTTCAAAAAGCCCTTCTTTGATGGGTTCTCTAATTCCGCAGGAAAAAGTAACCTGTGTTCTAGGAGGTATTGTTATGGTTTCATTAATGGTGGCGGTAGGGTGTTTTTCGCTTTTATTCTTTCTTCTGTGTATAGTTACTGTTTCTTTTTGTAGGTCAATTGTAATAGGGCCAAGTCGTTTGAGAAAATCAGTACCCAGGATACATTCGTGAGGCGATTTGGAGACAACATAAGTTGGGTGGTTCAAGATTTGAGTTCCAATTTGTAGCGGTATTACAGATTTAGCAATAATTGACAGCTCGTGACCTGTCATGCTGGCTGCAGATATGTTTGGGTTTTCTTGAGCTAGTGCCGAATTTTGTAGTTGTAATCGCCTGAATGTGCTTTCGTCAATCAGAGTAATTGTTGAACCGGTATCCACCAAGGCCTTGATTGGAGTAGATTTTATCTTTATTGGTATTGCTCTCGATCCTTGTCCTGTACAATTGGTTGTTTCACGCTGAATTGGTGAATTTAAGGTATCTGGCCAATACGTCGTTGTGCAGTGCTGGTTGGTGCATGGAGAGGGCGGAAAGTAGTTATTGCAGGTGAGACTTGGGTATGTCGGTCAACTTGAAGATCTTTTTGTGAGTATAACGACTCTGGTTTTTGAAGGTCATTCGTTTCCGCACTTGCTTGTTCTGGAGCAAATGCAGGTATATGCAGTATTGTAGGGACTCGTGCTGGTGTTGAAATACGCCGTACTCTTTCTATTAGGCTTGGTGCAGATGGTGGCGGTCAGGGCGGCGGTAGAATGACCATCTCCTGCTCGTCTAGGTCAGGATCGTTGTTAGAACTGGCGTTTGGACTGCTGCGTTTCCGTTCCCGTTAGCATCAAGGCTCTGGAAGTTGAGCGCCTGCGTTTGTGTGCCCATCTTTGAAAATGAGGCCATGAGCGTGGTATTTTGAATGTAAGACCATCTCGAATGGTATTGGGGCAGCAGTGTACTAACAGGAAGCAGAGGGTTACGTAAGTGCAGACTAGGAATACCCATAACTGCCATGGACTAACAGCGAATCCATGAAAGCGAATCCATGAAGAAATCCGAAGAAGCCTTTGTTCATTATTCCGGTAACCACTCCTTGGGCCGCTTGTTTTGGTGGTCTTAGCGTGGTGCGGTCGCTGAGTTCCTGTAGAATCTTCTGTTGATACTGTAACCCTCCGATAATTTCGTTTAGGCTGATTTCCGATGTAATTTCGGAGAAATTACACATGACGATTTGACTGAAGATTGTGGGTTGAAAGCTCCAAGGTTCCGTAGTATTCCAGGAGAATGCTCTGAGCTCTGGGATGTGTAGCAACGGCGTTAAATCGCCAGTTTCACTCTGATAGGTGTACATTTTACAAATTAACTGCACTGGGATTTCTCTGTTTAGTTTACAGTTGACTGGATAGGGATTTTTATGTACAATGTTAGTAATAGGATCAAGATAGGCGGAGTATTTCTGTGAATTGAGCAAAAATTTGATTGGAATTTCCATGCTGCAGGACTCGTTCATAGGCTCGAAGTGATAAAATCCTTGTTCGATTTCTTGACATGGCCATGTAGATATCACGTTCCCTCCTGCTCTTGCAATGATGTCGTTCCGTCCTAAGATTGCTCTGATCGCAAGCGTTGGATTTGCCATCATATCTGCTTTGACGACTTCCATGATGGTTGCCGTAGATCGACAGGCGGCGTTCATTTCCTGTTTGAAGGCAAAATTTAGGTTCCTTTCAAGTTTAAATTCTTGTGCCTGTAGTGACGAAGCCATGAGGTCAGTCGTTACGATTCCGTTGTTAATAGCCCATTGTTTAAGTTGAGGCCCTACATTTTCTGTTTTCTGAAGTCTAGCCATCAGTTGTTCTGGTATCGTGAAGTTTGATGTTGATCGTTTAGTTTTGTCGCTTTGCGTGTTGAGTCGCACGGGGATACCTTGGTCCGTAAGTTGAATAGTGCGGCCGTCACAATCTTTCGCAAACTTTGCGCTTTTGAATGTGAGTGCTAACTGGTAGTTGTCTGCTACCCAATTAGTTCCCCACGTTTCGTCCAATAGTGCTTGCCATTCGAGGAATTCGCATCGCTCGTCCTGGTTTGGTTCCCATAGCAGATAACTACCGTCTCGAAGTTGACACCCACCGGATCGATAATCGCAGTGTTCTACCCATCCAGCTGTAGATTTCACTACTGTGACGTTTATATACGCACGCTTCATACATGAAGCAATTAGTGGCGGTGTAGCTGTGCGTGACAGCAGTTCATGCCCCCTCCAGACCATTCGTAATTTACTTCGTTGTCCGTCTGCCACAGACCGCCACGCAATGTAAGAGGTCCAGCATCACATTGATGGAATCTTCTCATAGATTCGCATTCGGTTCCTGTCACTCTCAAATCGTGTTTTTCTTCTTCTTTTAAGTGGTGGGTTGCGAAAAAGTATGTGAATGTCCGTACAGTTTGTTTCACCATAGTACATTTCCATGCTTTTGACTTGTATTTGACGTAGTTACATTTGTAGACGGTTAACTCTACATCCTCTAGTTTTCTACAAGCAGGAGTTGTTGTGGAGCTGCACTGGAGGCGTCCTGGTAATCGCCACAGAGCTCGTCCTTGCTCAGTTTGGCACACCATCGGTCCGCTTGCCATTTCATTAATGCTTCGAACGGATGCGACTAGTGTTATCAGACAGATGGCTATGAGCAAGAGTGTTAATTTCGGCCAGTAGCCGTCGAAGAAATGGGTTCGTCGTGGTTCTTGCTGAGTATTGCCAGACATTGTTTGTGACTTCGTTCGGTGTTTGTGCGATTTCACTGTCACAGGTGTAGTAACTGGAGTGTTCTCAGTTGGCATAGCGAAGATTGAAGAGCTGTTTGCGTCAGCAATCGAATCAGGTTCTGTGGAAGAATCGCCGCAGTTGCGTGTGTCCTTGCTTTGATTATCGACAAAGGTGGGCTGGACTGTTATGCTGCCCACAAAGTCTGAGTATTGATTGCTTAGTAGCTCCTGGTTCTGTTCTGTAAGCATTTTGATGGTTTCTTGTAATTCGGTAATATCTGTGGTAGTTGTTTCATCCTCCGTCGACCCTGTCATATTCGTAGCAATAGCGTAGGAACGCTGGTTTATTTGGTTTCGAGGCACGCCAGTACTATTGTTACTCCGATTCCGCCAGTTCGCTTGATTGGTATAGTTTTGGCGCCAGTTGCCTGTAGCCTTGTTCGATCCTTGTGCCTCTCGGTCACGCTTCCGTTTGCGACAGTTGATAACAAAATGTCCTGGCTTTTTGCAGTAATGACAGATAATACGACTGTCAGTAGTCCAACCTCGTACATTTTTAAACTGAAAAATTGGCTCGCGTCATTCCTGAGGTGGTTGACGAGGTGCCTGAGGTGCTTGCGGCCTTTCCATTAAGCCTAGAACGTAGCCACTTTGGCGCTCGTGATCCAGTGTGAGTTTCTGCAATTTGTCGTTGATTTCTTTAAATGCTTCTTTCCAATCTTCATCTTCTGGCTTAGTTGCCTTTCCGGAGGCCACAGTCTCTACCACAACTTGTGCGGGTACAGTGCCTGAAGGACTTAGGCCGGCTGTTAAATATTCGCCAGCTTCAATGAGTTTGGCATATTTCAGCGCATCTTCAAAATTCTGGGGTTCCTTGGCCATTACTAGGCGACCATAGTACGGCAGGAGGCCGGAAATGAAGAATTCGAGTGCAAAGTTGTTCTTGGTGTCCGGCATCAAATGCTGGATAAGCGCCCTTTACGAATTTCTTGATATTTGCGCCGAAATCAGAAACTCTTTCATGTACTTGTTGCGTGCGCCGATGTAATTGGGCACTTTTAAACCGAGTCATTTCGGCTGGTTCCAAGGCGCTTTTTAACGACTTAACTAAATTACTGTAGTTAGCTTTCATAGCTGCGTCAAAAGCAGCGTAAGTGTCTCTTGCCTGTCCCTCCAAGCAAACAGGCAGCATCCTGGCTTTTTCATCTAGAGCCCAGTTATTGGCCGTCCCAATGATATCGAACGAATCGATAAATTCTTTCCAACTTTCACGAGCCTGTCCCGAATACCGTAACCCAAGAAGGCTCGTAACGCCATCTAATCCTGACATGGCTTGCTTCACGCTCCCAGGAAGGGTTTGCAGGGCTGCTTGTAGTTGGCTAAAATCCGGTAGTTGTCCTGGTGGAGGAGTACTCATTCGGGCAATTATTCTCTCGGTTTCGTCAATATCAGACTGATTGAAACCGGAAAAGGCTGTTTCTGCAGAGCCTTCACTATCAGACGTAGAATTTTCAGTCTTCAGTGTGGGTACAATCTGTGGATTTCTTCCCGGGGAAGTTGATGAGGTATACAGCCGTAGTTCTTGTAGTCTTTCAGTAGACTCAGCTTATTAGTGCTGAGCTTTTGGATCCTCTCCGTGAATTCGTGAGCACGGGCTACGAGGTTGTCAGTCTGAGTAGACTGTTCCGAAACCTGCAAATCAGTCGTATGACCTGGAATCTCTTTTGACAACTTCTTATCGCTGTCTTCTGACTCTCGCGTGGGTCCAGTTGCTTGAGTCGTATTCTTCTTTGATGCTTGTTGAGATGACTTTCCCGAGTCCACGGCAAGATTGGATTTCGGTGGAACCTCCAAAAATGTAACGGTTAGTGGGGCGATTAGCCCAAATGCAGATAAACCTTATTCGTGTAAATAAGTGGAACAATGAGTCCAAGTGTACGTAGTTGAACCTTACGTATGTATTGTCGAGATCACCTGAAGTGAGTTTAGCCTGAGATTGTATATTAAGGAATGTCTCAAAATTTGATGAGCCGAAAGTGTTCGATTTACCGAAATTAGTCTTGTCTGGAAATTCAAGATTAACCGAAGGGAATGAATACGCTGAATTAAAATTAACTTTATTCTTCAGACAAGAACAATACTCTACAAATGCATTTCCCTTTATAGTTGACAAAGGCCCTTAGGTTATAATTAAAGTGGGTTGTTTTTGAAATTGTTAATGTAAGATTTAGGAAGTTTAATTTATGGGTCTTGTCAACTATAGAAGGAGTGCCTTAATAATAATGTGTATAAAGATTAATTGCTGTTAAATTTGACAGTTGATAAAATTACGTATAGTATTGTGATTATATTAAGAGATGTAAAATAAGTAACACCGGCGGGTCTTTGTACAATGCAGCGACCCAACAACACAAGCCACTTATTGTACTTGTGTTAGTAGTTCACTGAAAGCCCCAAGAACCACCGGCGGGGTATACATACAAGAATTACGGCAGTTAAACAGGGCACGTTATATTTAGTTTGTTTTGTAGGTTACAGTTATGGTTTCAGGTTACAGTTAACAGGTTAGTAGTTACGACAGCGGTTACGTATGTAGATTAATTACTATAACAATAACAGAGCATTACAACGATAGGTTACTACAATAACTTAAAATAGAACCTAGAAGATTGGATTTTTTTGTATAATTTGAAATGTATAGAGGTTTTTGAATGTTTTTAAATATTTAATTTTTTTGATAGATTTATTTTTTGGGATGTTACCACATTAACCCTTCACACTATACAGGTCGACTCTACAAAATTGGTGCACTGAGCTGCAACAATTGTATCAATTGAAATTTAAATTGTAAAACTTGACCTAAAAGTCATCAATCGTAGTGCACAAATGAATAGTTGGATATTTTGCATGTCATTGTTGCATTATTATTTCTATTAGCATTCTTTTATTATTTCATATTTGCAAAATGACGAATTTTCAAAATTTTGCTAAAATCTCGATTTCTGCGCCAGAAAATCTCAAAATCAGCCAGACTTACCAGGATCAGGTGGTATCGCTCAAATTGACCTGTCATGTCATAAGCTGAGATCTGTAGGGACTAGAATTTTCTATTAGGCCTCCCAGTTTTCAAAATATTTCATTAAAGTTGCTGCCCACTAATTTCAGCTATCCAAAAACCAAAACACTCAAATTTGCCTGTTCTCAAAATTCAAAAATTTTATTAAAAAATGATTTTAACTCCTTTGTGTGCGCGCTTTGTGTGTGTCCTTAGTTTAAACTCCTGTTCGCGCGAGTACCGAGTTAAAAACTTTTAACTCGTTTAACCCTAGCTAGTTAAAATTAACTTCTGTAATCATGGAAAGGATCGAATTAACTTTAACTCTTTTAACTCGCGCGCGAAAAGGCCCTAAGTTAACTTAGGTTTAGGGGCCCATCTCCAGATTGTTTATTCTTTCACCATTTTTATGATGACAGAATCAGGTCTTAGGATGAGTATGTTAACAGTTCGTTTCAACAGCATCTGTTAATCGTACGCACTATTACACTGTAATGCATACCTTAACTAAGATCTTTCTACTTAGTACAGTCGAAGCAAGGTTTGTTGATGCTAAACCTGTTAATCGCAGCTTGCTGGCTTAGTTTGCAGCAGAGACCTAGGGATTAGTAGGAACCTGCAGACCAGCTTCAGGCAATTAAAGTTTCAGGTATAACTTCGAGCAAAACAAGGTATGAAATTAAGGTTTATTTTGATTGACTAATCTATGTAGATTGTTGTATATGAAAGAAGCCAGAAAAGCATCCCATCTTGTGTAAAAACCATTCCAATACAATACTTGTATTCAAGCCGTATAATCCATTGGATTTCAATGCATTTCCTTCGAATTCCTTTCAATTTCGAATCCATTTCCTTTGTACAGTTCCATTTTTTAAGTTTTGCCGCAAATTCTGGAAATCGTAATTGGTTGAGTTTAGCAGAGTCGGATTTTACTGGTGCTGCAATCAATATATAATAATAATCATCTGCAAACATTGCGGAATCTCCAGAGTATGCTAGAAGACTGGGGAATTCAGTTAGATTTTCCGAGTGAGAACATTCGGTTTCAAAGCTGTTTTAATTTTCTTCTTTATAATGTGAATTGTGAATGTGAATTTAAACTGATTATAGTCCAAAACAACTGATAAATACTTTTTCAGTTCAGTTTTACAAGAACCTATAAATTAACAAAAGTAACTAAGTTCCTGAAACTTATCTTATGCCACCTGCTTTCACCAGTCGTGGATCCGATATGGCATATGTTTTGAAGTGGTCACAGTTGGCATCAGAGAGGGAGTAGATCCAATTTTTTCCATTCAGCTGTCCGATCCTTCCTGCAATTGCTTGTAATCGGGAGCAAGTATGGGTCGTTAGGACGCTGCTGAAGGTGCGAATTCCAATAGCCTTCATTTTTCTGATGCTTGAACAACCCGTCGATTTGCACTCTGAAAGTGCCGTTCTGGCCATTAAAAACGTGAACCCGCTTCAGGTCGTGTCGTGCACAGATTCTGGATATAGTACCAAAGTGGGTATACAATGAAGATACAAAGTATCCGCTTGTAATCCCACGTAGTTCAATCGGCTTTGCAGATGGGAGTACTTCAAGCGAAACGTTATCCATTCTGATCCATTCGGTGAGATGAGACCATCTATTTGGGTTCGTTTGGCTTGACTAAACATATAGAGGCTTTGCTTTGTAGCCAATCTTTCCGTTTGATCGTACAATCGCTTCTTCCCCGAATGAATGCTTCAAGAAAGATGCGATAGTAACCTGTACTTTCTGTGTAGATCGTATGAGTGGATGTGTAATATTTACCAATTCCATTAACAATTCGAAGGATCTGGTGCTGTCCAAATCTTCATCGAGAATGAATGCATAGTCCAATGCTAAAATAAACTAATTCCAGTCATACAAGTTACTCCTCAAAAGAGGAATAATACCGAAGTGTGTTTGAAATTTGTCTTCAATGTTTTATTTGTTTTTCATAGAATATATTGTTCCACTGTGACGTTAGGATCTGACTAGTTTCAACTCCCCAACATTTGCGGTTTCTGAAACAAAATAATGGCAATATCTTATTGCCATTGCCAATTGTGCGAGTAATATTCTATTTAATGAAACTGAAAGTTGATTTTTTCCATTTTGAGAGTGCCATCGCTCAAAAATAGCAGTTTGGGATTTTTGAAAATCCAAGTCGACATTAAAACTTTTCAGTTGGCACAATTTCTTGCCATTTGGCACAAATGTGCACACCTGTGGGGCCTCTGTATATACTAAATTACAGCCTCATAGCTTGCCAGAATTAAAATTTTTTAGTTTGCCATAGATTTAGAAATTCCAGGCGAAACGTCAACTTTAAAATTTAGTTAGGTGCACATAGCTGCAGCTGTTTGGTTTTTCTGCTGATTTAGCCTCATCCTTATCTTATGCCTTACCCTTAGTCCCAGCCCTACCTGACATTGATAACCAACAACCAACTGAAAGATCGTTTTCAATAAAGTTTGCAAGTGAGACAAATTCCATCATACCCTATTTCGGATTTTCGTTAGAGAATTCAGTAAAAATATTATAATAAATTTTTCCTTGAAAACGTTTGCTTGGAAATCGGGCATTTGATCAATTTGCATTGTGAAGGGACAATCGAGGAAATGCCATTATAATTATCAACATACTGCAAGCTGCAGAGACTGCAGTTATTATAATTATATATAGCTGTAATGCACTGGCAAAAATAGGATGCTACGAAACTAAAGATACCATTCGGCATGAACCGATTCAGGACTGTTTTGCCTAAAAGTTTATTCTTAACCTAAAATTTCTATGCAGGAGATCGAGAGGAAAGGAAACCTCCGAAATCGGCACCAGACATCGCCGAAAAATACAAGAAAACTTGTTTTTGCACAGCTTTTGCAAAAAGGTATAATAAGATTAATTCTTGAAACCCAAGGGCTAATTTTAACACAATTTTCGACACAACAACACAAAATCTAAAACCCTTCTCCTTACTCCAAACTAGTTATTTTTAATGTCAAGAATAATTTTAAAAATTAACCTCTTCAAAATCAAAGTATTTCTGCAACTACTGGAATAGTACAAGCAGCTGTTATTTCCGTTATCAGATAAAATGGGGCTATATTCCTAAACAGATCTGTAAGAATTTCTGAGGGATTATGTTAAGTTGCACTAAATAAGTATGCTTCAATATTTTGATAGCACCAAGAAGAGTATGACACTAAGCCCAGACTCTCTTACTTATCAGAGCAAAAACTATGCTCTGTTCGCTAACGGATGACCCCCCCATATCTGGAATAATGCAAGCAACTGTCTTTTCCGTTATCTGTTAAAATAAATTATTACAAACAAGTTGGCCCTAAAAGAGGCAATATTCCTTAGAGAACCTGTAAGAATTTCTGAGGGATTAGGTCTAGTTGAGCTAAGTAAGTATGCTTCAATATTTCGACAGTACTATCTAATAAAACCACATACTGTTCCCTTTAAATGGAACAAATTAATATCTAAGAAACATCTGAGTTCTGTAATTGTTCTAACTTCTACGCGTCAGTTTTAAAGTAGATCCTGTTGAAGGGAAGCAACAACTTAACTCACATATGATTTAACAAATACAATAATACAAAACCAGCAATAACTGATTTCTATGTATAGAGTCGTTGCGACGTTCTTACGTATGAGAACGAATCTATGGTTATGATATGCCAACTATTACACAAATAGATCCAACTGCAACAGGTTTATCTTTATTATGATGTTCACAAAACGACAAAAAATTGTGGGTGTCATTCCAACCCGGGCCCCAAATTTTTCGGGCCAGAGGTGACATCTTAATTGTTTCGTTCTTCCTGCCATTAATTTTTCGTACACAAGCTCACTGAGCTCTGGGAAAAAATTTCGATTTCTTGACATCTCAATTTTTGTTGAAATGATGTTTTGAAGCACAAAAGACGAGCTCAAGACTAATGTTCAAAGAATCCTTTAAGTGTGCCTATATGGAGCTACCAAACTAGACCTTCACTCAGGCCCGTAAGCCCGGCCCGGCCCCGTCCTAAGTTGAAACGGGCCGGGCCGGGCCGGGCCGAGGTAGGAAAAATTTTGGTGCGGGCCGGGCCTAGTACTGGAACGGGCCGGGCTTCGGACCGGGCCTGGTGTTTTCATTTAAAAGTTTTGTCTTGTTTTTAATTTTGTTAATTTTTTATGGGAAATTATATTCATTTTTAAAATAAATTTTAGTATAGTATAAAATAAATCAGTGGTATTTTATTTAGATTTTTCTTAAGTTTCGTAGCTCTATAGTACTGCCGGACGTAGTTAGCTTACTTGTGTTCATATATAACTATCTAGACTCTAAGTTGTCATACTAAATGCAGTTATATTTATTTATTTTAATATTTGGTATGTATTCTTTCTTCCTAATTTATAGTTTATTTCGTGTTATCGTTGAATCGACGAATCTGAGCAGTGACCTGTTTCCTAAACACAAAGAACCGAACAGATGACTGCACATACTTATATAATAGAAATATGAGCTCTGAGAAATCGCTTTAAAGGGTTAAAAACGAATAAGACAATGTTGTTTTAGATACATAGCACGTTTTTTTGGGCAACGGAAAAAAACTTAGTAAAACGGGCCCGGGCCGGGCCGGGCCTAACCTTTTTACTTACGGGCCGGGCCAGTCCGGGCCGAGGTCGAAAATTCTTGAAACGGGCCGGGCCGAGCAGAAGTTTTCACGGGCCGGGCCGGGCCGGACCTGAAAAATCAGGCCCGTGAAGGTCTCTAACACTTACGCGCCCAAAAAATATGCAACCATGTGTATGCATTTCTGACACTTGACAACTGTGATAAATGTGTAATTTCTGTAGCGTATATTGCTTCTAACGTAATTTGCATGAACGCACTTCCGCAAAAGGGTCCTATACTAGTCCTGTGTTGAAGATAGGGCTTCGATGGGCTGGAACACAGAAAGCTCACATTAAGCATAACAGCAGGAATAAAAAGCAAAAAGACTAGTTTTTTTCTTGTGATAATTTTATGACAAAACTAAATCATGAAAGTCTTCTTGAGTAATTAAACCAGACACAGGTTAAACTTCGCAGACAGCCTAACATTTTTGCCAAATTGGCTTAGTTGGTTAAAAGAAAGCTAAGCTGAAATAGCCAAAATCTCATCTAAATGTATATATATGTTACGTGCATAATATAGATATATATAATATAATAATAATATATAGTATATCATATTATATATTCATCCAGAATCTGACAAATTTTTGCAAATTTTAAACTTTTGCTCGTACTCCGTGCAAAATGAAACTTACACAATATTCCAGTGCAATTTTTAAATTACAGCCTTTTCAATACTGTACGTAACATATAAAGCTTCAAAATAATCTCTTTCCAAATCCGAATATTGTGCACTTTGCGGCATTACAAACAGCATAGACGAAATCAACCACATACGAGTCCCTTTTAGTCGCTGGTGCTTTTAGTTTGCTGCTCTTAGCTAAGGTGTTATCTGACAAAGTAGGGAAAGTAGACAATATTCGGGTTGCACACACAGTTTGCCTATTTTTCCTTAACGAAGAGCCATTTCATCACAACAAAAAAGGATCCTCGGCTGTTTGATAGAGGTGTTGTGATATAACCGATGTCCCACGAAAAATTGTACTTGAGTTCATAAAAATCTGAAAAATTGCACTTTTACCTGAATTCGTTAAGAAAATTATAAAGCCCTATTTAGTTCGATCGTATCCAATAGAGGTAAACTGCGTTTTGATGTAAAAGTTATTGCGTAACAAAAATCCTCAGATATTTAGATATTCCTATTAAGCCAAGCTTGGTTGATTGCCTTGGCTTAGATCGCACTTGAACTACTCGGCATAGACAAAAACCCTTACATATTGTTATTAATTAATGTAGTAACTGTATTAGCGTGATTTGATCTTGCATTGTATTGATTCTAAGGTAGAACACTCACGTGTGATATTTAAATAGTTTCGGCCTTTTTTCTGCATTTTTTGACTACTCCAGGGAACCGTCATGTCAAAGTACTTAAGGGGGGGGTCCATTTTTGGACAATTTTTCGAGTAATTTCACCTAAAAGTTGAGATTTCATGTGTGAACACGACTTAAATTTTAATCATTTAAAAATTAAATAAAAAATTTTAAAGGCCTAAATTAAAATTCTACTTGCAGGGTACCGCTGTTTAATGTTTTAGCGTTATGTTAGTGTATAATTCGTCCAGATTCATCAACGTTTGTCGGGAGATTTTTTGGCGCACGCGAAAAAAATGACAACTTTTGAAATTTCCTATGTTTAACATATGAAATCTCAACTTTGAGGTGAAATTACTCGACAACCGTAAGAGTTAGGACTTTAATTTTAAAAACTCGTTGAAATATACCATAGTTGGACAATAAAATATCGAAAAATCAGCGAGATCGGAGAAAGCCGAAAAATGGCCCAAAAATGGACCCCCTTAACCCGGGTTAAGTTGCTAACCTGGATTAAAAATGGGCTAGTACGCCAAACTCCGTCCTATCAATTCCTTTGACCCGGGTTTCACAATGGGGTTAACAGGCTATTTTGCGGTTAGCGTTAACCTCGGTCTATCTATAAAACTCGGGTTTAGAAATTGTGGTTAAAATGGGGTTAAACAGGCCAAAACTTAACCCTACTCACCTTGGAGGTTTAAGTCCTTAACCCGGGTTAGCATGAGCTGTTTTGAACGCGCAAATATAATCAAACACTTCAAGTAACCTGCCACTGAAAACGGGTTAACCCCGTGCTGTCAGCTTGAAGCAGCGTATGCCTGAAAAACCAAAACCCAAAACCTAAAATGTTTGATTGGACTGGGTTATCCCCGGGGTTAACCCAACCCTGAAATGTTGGGGTTGATCCCAAATGGGCCTTACCATAGGGTAACGGATAGGATAGGATAGGATAACGTGGGGTGGGGGAATGGGGGAGCAGACCCAACAGACCAACAAAAAAGGGGTAAACCCCCTCGGCGAAAAGGGAAAAAGGGTTGACCCTCTCGTCAAAAAGGCAAAAAGGTAGACCCCTTAACGATTTTTTCAAAACATTTCTTAAAAATCGCTAAAAATCTTCATTTTTTACTTTAATTCTTGCCCAAAATTATTACAATTTTGTATTTTTTGCAAAGTGCAATCAGTGCTGTGGTATAGGCCATTTTCAAAGAGTCTGCCCGTCCAGAGTTTCAGTGGGAAGGGGTTAACATGCTGGAGTACGAAGAAGCCAAGAACACTGAGCCTGGTGAACATGAAGACGACATATTTATCATTTAAAAAGGGAAAATGTAGTGCGATAGCAAAATTTGATCTTGCATTGTATTGCATTCTCAGTTAGAACATGCACGTGTGATATATAAATGGTGGCATGGCATGAACACATTTCATTTTGGTTACTACGAGTAAAGAAAGACTTGGTCTTTTATCAGAGTAGGATACAACAATTAAGCCAAACACGTATCCTATCTTGACTTAATTTAACATACCTTTACCCAAATATTACCAATATAACGCCCTAGATATTTTTATTAAGCCAAGTATCCATAATTCATCAACTTCACTTAGACAACCCTAACATCTAACGCTTACATCTTGCTATTAAGCTATGAATGGTTAGTTGGCTTAACTTAGACTAGACTGCCTCCACCTTTCCTAAACTTAAACTCACTAACTAATACTTGGCCACCGTCTATCAGCCAACATCCAAACACTTGACCACCGTCACCACGACCATCACCATAATTTCTATAGAACACAAGAGCACATATAAATTAGCCTAGTGGCCAGGCATGAACATATTACCAAAATATAATTTTTTTAAGCTTTTAACTTTTGCACAAATTGATCAGAAGTGTGTTCGAATGCTTTGAAATGTACATTAATTAACTGTACAACGAATGTTTGACAAGTGACACCTTTATCTGTTTACACATATCTTCATGCAGTAAATGTAGACTGTCATCGAATCCATGCTGCTACCACTGACATAATGATTGCAGTTGGAGACTAGGGTGCGCTTAAATAATCTCTGTCATTGCATATGCAGAATGTTCCATTAATTTTCTCGGTGGAAACTTGGCGACATCCAATAGGACCCAAACCCGTTATGTTGTCATTACATCCTTTTTCCAGTACTTTATATCCTATCAAGCAGAAAAATATGGTATTAATTTTATGTTTGTGATAGAAAATATCCGACCAAATTCAGCAAAAATTTGTCTGCTAAGGGTTTCGAGAAGCGGTTTCAGTAAGAGTGTTGATTTTAACTTAGCATCTAAGTCGCGATGTTTAGGCCGCCAAACTGGGTTTTCAGGAGGAGAGCCCGTTTAAAACCTTTTATTTACAATTATCTATTTATATTTGTTTAAACAATTACGTGGTTTTTGGTAACGGTGTGCACCGGCCCTGTCCAGACCGAGTGGCCGGCGGCTAAAGTGGACCGGCGGGTCGAATGCTGGCCGAACGGCCAGTCAGCATGACAGTTTTAACGGTCTACCCCCTTAAACTGGCTTCCATTTGTCTTGTAAACTATCAAATATTTTAAATTTTGCTTGCATTTTGGATAGCCGGTGAAAAGTGGTACTGGGGCCGGTCCTATCAATGTTCTAAACCCGGGTTAACTCACTAACCCGGGTTAAAAATGGGTTACTAACCCAAACCCCCTCCTATCAAAACTTGGTCTAACCCGGGTTTGCTTAACCCAGGTTTCACATCGAGGTTAACAGGTTATTTGGGGTTAGCGCTAACCCCAATCCTATCATTAAACCCGGGTTTAGGAATAGGGGCTAAAATGGGGTTAAACTGGCCTAAACTTAACCCTCCTCACCTAGGTGGGTTAAGTCCTTAACCCGGGTTTTCATTTTGGTGTTAGTTCAATTGTGTTGATTTTTTATATTTGAGTTTGTTTTCTTTATTTAGGGTTTTTCAGCCACGTTTCGTTGTTATCCAAAATCAAATTGTTTTTGTTGAATTAGCATATGATTTTTATAGCTCATTTCTTAAACGAAACGTTTTCAGACTGAATTAGAGCTTACGAATTCCAATAAAAATCGTGAAACGTTTTTCTTTGAAACGTCAATAATTGAAACGAACCAAAATACAATAACAAATATTAGTATTTGAAAAGGCAATTTCTAGCTGCAGAAAAATTGTGGATGTTACTTCCTGAAGACGTTTATGTAGGATCCTGGGGTCTTTGCCGTTATCACCCCCAGCTCCGAAGAAGTACCGAAGAAGCACAATTTGACTGACTGAGCTGAAATTTGGTATGGGTAGGTTTTCGGTTAAAACTTTTAGAAAAATTTTCGGTTCCCTTTGGCCCCCCCTTGCCAGACTAAAATTTTAATATTTTAAAATTTTTGCATTTTTGAAATCAGCAGGTTCGAAAACCTACCCCTACCAAACTTCAACTCAGTCAGTCAAATTGTGCTTCTTCGGTACTTCTTCGGAGCTATGGGGGGATAATGGGAAAGACCCGGATCCTGCTTCCCCTAAAAATGCGATCGAAACTAAATAAAATTGAATATTACAAACCAGAAATGAAATTCTAAAAAAAGTCAAAAAATCAGCTATGTACAGCTAAGCTTGTTATTAAAGGGCAATAAGCATACATTTTAATTACGGATGAGCCATATGGCCCAAGTGACTATTTTCACATCTTAACTTTTTTCTTCAACGCGTCCACCCTATTTTGAGAAAATATTTCCACACCTGCTAGAAAGGTCGAGTTTCGATACTTTCCGCCGACAATGATAATTTTGATTATTTCAAGCTATGTTCGAGCACTGCATTAAAACGAATCCAAAGCCGGCTGTAGGTCGTCGGTGGAAAAGATAAGAAAGTTTTGGTTTTTGGCCTTAGACTCTTAGTAGGTAGACAAGACACCAGATTCGTTGTTATGACCGGAAAGAGCACTCGAAAATGAACATTTTTGCTTTTACAACCTTTGAGCTATCTCCAGTGGTTAACTCAGTATATATAAGCAAAAACCCAGATTGAGGGTCAAAAAATGGCTATTTTCGAGGAAATCAGTTTTATCAAAATTACTGCCAAACCTTACGATCAATTTTGGTCCACTTATAATCAATCGATACAGCGTCCAAATGCACATCTTATGAATCCTTACCTACTAGCCGGATTTTATTGCTTTCAGCTAGAGATTTGGCCGGAAAACGTTTTGGCAAAACTGCAGTTAGTTTGTTTAAAACATCGATTTCTCAAAAACTACTCGACAGATTCCCGAGATTTTGGCGAAATGGAAATTCGTACTATTGCGGAGGGACGTTTTTCTTGGTCTGGGCTAAAACGTTTCCAGGTTCGAGAAAATTTAGTGCAAAGTTTAAGAAGTTAGTATCTCCGTACATTTTGAAAATTTTCTCAACCGTTAAGTGACACTGGGCGAAACCCAAAAAACGTCCCTCGGCCCATATGTCCTCTGTATGTTAGCGCAAAAAGAAATTTTGTCTGGTTCCGCAGTTTTGAAAAATCGAGGTTCAAAAATTTTTGGTCTATATTTAGCCGTTATGTCAGAAAATTTTCACTAATGATTTTGGTAATTTTGCCAGTTTCGTAAGCTCAAGTGAATGTGCAGGTTATAGGCTTTAAAACAATGTATAAAGCTCTTTCCAACTTTAACAATTGCGAAAGTTGCAGCGTTTTAAAAAATCACCATAAAAGCACTGCACAAAAGGATATCCGCACCTTAAGAGAAAACAGGGTTAACCCAAACCCGGGTTTACGCTAACCCGGGTTAGCATAACCCAGCCCCAAAAATGTTTGATTGGACCGGGTTAACCCCAGGGTTAACCCAACCCTGAAATTTTGGGGTTAACCCCAAAATAGTGCCTAACCCGGGTTAAGCTTAACCCCGTTTTGATAGGACCGGCCCCTGGTGTGCGTAGCTAAGCTTTAACAAGTAAAACTTTGTAGCTACAAGCTACAGCAAAATGGTTTAGGGAATTGGAAACAGTACGTCCTTAACTTTCTAACGATGTGTGGCTTAGGCTCTCACGACGGCTTTATGTCAGGTGCCTTAAAAGGAAATTAAAAAAGGTGAGTGATATGACTTCCACACTGCTAGTTATATGCGAAAGGTCATATTACACGAGTTTCTTTTCTTTAAGTAGGAGTTTAATTAAGCTTACACAATTTCAAGTCATAGCGCAAAAAGCTGTGACAACACATAAAACCATGTTGACAAAAACGGTCAAGAACCTGCTGTTGACGAAGGGGTACATCTCCTGATTTTGAATGTCTTTGTTGTACTAAACAGTGGATTGAATTATTTCTTTTAGATCCGTCCTTTTCTGCTGATGTCAAGGGATTTTTCCAAATAAGGCTGCTGATAAAATTCACGATACAGTTGAAGCCGATTCACATCTACTATTTGAGTCTTTCCAAATTTTCGACCGTGACAAAATTCCACTACCACATTAAAAGTATTTATTATCATGTCCATAATTTGGTATGAACTTTCCCATTGTGTCGCCAGTTTCTGACGCTTAGGAGAATTGGACGATAGTGGCTCGCGCTGATACAGCCTTACAGACGTCGACTTAACCTGTATCATGTATTTCACGCTGACTGACTGTAGCGTTCTCTGACTGTCCAATTGAACAACAAGCCATGGCGTTGTGCAAACGTAATTTAAACTAATTAAACTAATTAAACTAATAATCTTTTAAACCTTTCTGGATTGTTTCTTTGTGAGGCAAACGAATTTGTATGGTTCCGGAAAATAGGGTAGATCATCGTGGGTTAAAATCCAACCGAGATGCCTCCGCTGCTTGTGTTGCCAATTTCCCGACAACCTAAGCTATTTTTTGGTCACGGCTTGCCCACTGTCTAGGCACACAAAGTGGCCCGTAAGTGGTCCTCTCCACAGACCGCAGTAAAGAGGCAGAGAGACGAATGTCATAATCAGACATTTCCCTTTTTCAATGCAAGAATGTAACCTTCCTAATTTCCTAAATTCTCATTCTCCTAATTTCCCAAAGGCTCGCGCTGATACAGCCTTACAGACGTCGACTTAACCTGTATCATGTATTTCACGCTGACTGACTGTAGCGTTCTCTGACTGTCCAATTGAACAACTTCTTCTGTTTGAAATTTTCAGCTAACGTTTATAATGTTTTGTAAAAATCGGCCCAAATTTTGAATTTTGATCCGAAAATTCAAGATTTTGTTGCAAGTTCTAATAAAATTCTGAAAAAACGGCATATTTTAGTGAAAATAGCTTTAAATTTCCGAAAATTTATCTTACAAAACACCTAAGATTACATCTTGTCTGTGTCCTCCTCAATAATAACTGTAGTTTGTCAAAAGCATCAATCGGGGCAACTAAAAAAGGGTCCCTGGGTATTTTTGTGTAAAACACGTCTGGTAAGTGGCAACCTTCTAGCTTGCATAGTAAATGCTACACAATCGCTGGAATAAATTTGCTCATGTTTTTGCAAAAATTACATTTGCTATGATAGCAGCGTACGGGATAGCAGTTAGAAGATTATAATGTCACGGACAATTGGCCTCGACGAGACCTTCAAATTGACACCCGTAGTTTATGTTAAAGCTTGCGTAGCTCAAGATATAGTGGATTATTTGATTTCTGCAAAAATGACAAGTTTTCAACGCCAAAATAAGAATCTACTATATCTCCTCAATAATAACTGTAGTTTGGCAATGACTTATGCAAATAATTAAAAGTATTAAATACTACTACTGATTACCAACCCATTGTTATCAATTTTGGTTAAACATTTGGGTAGGTTTCCGGGTTGAAATAACGGTGAGGAGCTGAAACTCTCAGTGAGGACGAGGAGGGTTGAGATTTCAACCCAACGGTGAACACCCTTTCGATTCAGGCCGAATAAAAATCTTTCTTTCCATTGTTATGTAAACGGTAGCCTGTTACCGTCTGCAGCATTAACATTAATTGTTTATTAAATGCACATTCAAACTTCTAGATCTATGTCCATAACATTCTTCCTGTTACCGTCATCAACAGAGATGCAGCAAAAGCTAGTTTGGTAATGTTAACAATATATGCAGGGTTACAGTAATTTCTGTCCCTACATACGCACAATGTCCCAGTTACTCCAAACTCGGAAACTTGGTGGCATCCAATAGGATACGTCCAAGCGTCCTGTTCGTCCTCAAAGCATCCTCTGTCCAACACTCTATTTCCTGAAAATACTTAATTAAGAATTAAGAAAGGTCGGTAGTTGTCTGATTTGCCATGTTAAATCGCCCCAAATATCAAGCAAACAAGCTACAACTTTTAACAGCTATAAAAGGAGTAAATTGTTTACGGGGCAAGGAATTTCTCAAGTACTTGCACTTTAACTGCAGTGTTTCATAAAACTTACACCGACTTGCGGAAATTGGCTAAGCAAGCTGAGAACTTGTAAACGCAATCAAGTGCAAGATTGCAACAAGCTAATATCCTAAAAAATTGGTGAAAAATGTTTAAAATTAGCATAAAATTCAAGAATGCAAGGAATTGTTTGAAATTCTAGTTGTGCGAATACTGTAAAGTATCTTGGTTTAAAATCTTGTCAAAAATGTTGAAATTTGAACAAGTTATAATAGTGTCTGATACAGATGTTCAGTTAAATTTAACTCTACTGCTTGAGCTGTAAGAGCAAGCTGTAAGTTCTAGAACTTACCACATTTATGAAAGTGAACCAAGTTGCAACTACTAGCCGTAACTACAACTTGCTAACTTGCAGTTCAATTGCAAGAGTTACACTATAACATATGAAACACACTTGCATATGCAAGTTACAAGTTTAAACTTCTATGAAATTGGCCCCCTGGAAGGAAATATAAAGAGTTCCACAGTCAAATGGATGGTTTTGGCATTTGCAGTCAAGTTTCAGTTCATGATCGAAAAACTGCGTTGTTTTGAGTGCAATCAGCCCATGCCACATTGGCGCGACTATGTTTCTTGGATATCACTCTTCAACTGCGAGAATTAGTTGAAAAGAAAATCATTGTTGCAAACTGCGATTACTTTTTTGAAGATCATTTTGAGAAATACCTATGTCTACGAGGTACAACAGCACAAGCACAGCCATTTCAGCATCACTCAATGCACTGCAATTACCCCCGTGTTAGTAAGCATAACACAGGTTCTGAATCCCCCATAGAAACTGCACGTCTGTAAATATTTCTCGTTTCTTTGCTATAACTAAGGTTTTTAAAATAACATACATGCTTTCGTTTCACTCACCAGTAGTGATGTTTTTCCCATCAAATTTTGTGCAATAAGGACCCACACATTCGTCGTGATGGGCAATGTCGCAACTTTTACCACTTTTGGAGTGCTTTAGAGGACCACAGTAATTACAGTTCACCATTTCTAAAATGTATATA
The DNA here is from genome assembly GCA_030248195.1 of Trissonchulus latispiculum. NCBI lineage: Eukaryota > Metazoa > Nematoda > Enoplea > Enoplida > Ironidae > Trissonchulus > Trissonchulus latispiculum. The sequence continues at coordinate 61,792 of JASAND010011552.1, forward strand.
TGTCGTAGTAATTTCTGTATTCAGTAAATACTGTATTTACTGGCCGATTTCAGTAAATACGGTATTTACTAGTAAGAATGGTATTTTCTTTAAACTCACTATCTTTACACGTAAATACCATTTTTACTAAAACTCGTCCAGTAAATACTGTATTTTCTAGTAAATTCTGTATTTTATCTTAAACGCCTTTGTATTTGTGTGTGGTTAGGGATACAAAGGACATGCCGACGTCAAATCTAAAGCCAAGAGATAGGTCATGCACTATCACACTATGTGCAAAGGGGGTGCATGAAGATAAACTCCAGACGTTAAAAATATTAGTTTACAAAATCCAAGAAATTGTTTTAATTTTAACACAGTTTTTAAAATCAAAACAGATACATACATGTATTATACACGTACATTTTCTGTATTTTCTAATAAATTCTGTATTATACAGAATTTAAGACACAATATGAATTTACTTAAAGTTTTAAACCGCTATTCGTGTATTTTTTAAATTACGAAAAGTAAGTAGGTTTAAACCCATTAAGTAACTTAATTTATTTAATTTATTTAAAAAACTGTGTTAAAATTAAAACAATTTCTTAATTTTGTAAACTAATATATTTTATCTTCATGCACCCCCTTTGCGCACATTGTGATAGTGTATGACCTATCTCTTGGCTTTAGATATGACGTCGGCATGTCCTTTGTATCCCTAACCACACACAAAGACAAAGGCGTTTAAGATAAAATACAGAATTTACTAGAAAATACAGTATTTACTGGACGAGTTTCAGTAAAAATGGTATTTACGTGTAAAGATAGGGAGTTTAAAGAAAATACCATTCTGACTAGTAAATACCGTATTTACTGAAATGGGCCAGTAAATACAGTATTTACTGAATACAGAAATTACTACGACATATACACATATTTTAGAAGATTGGAAGCTAACCTACATTAACTACTTGTAACCATAGGATAACGTGGGGGGAATGGGGGGTGCAGACCCCCCCCCCCCCGACCGACAAAAGACGGGTAGACCCCTCCGCGAAATGGAAAAAAGGGCAGACCCTCTCGTTCAGAAAGGAAAAAGGGTTGATCCCTCAGCGATTTTTACCAAAAGTTGGTATTTTTTAGCAAATTTTAGCGAGTTTTTTCAATGAATTTCTTAAAAATCGCTAGAAATTGTCATTTTCATTAATTTTTTGTCAAAAACGTTGAACATTCACAATTTCCACAAATTTCGGGGCAGACCTCCCTAAAATTTTGGATTTTTAGGGGTAGACCCTTTGCCGAGGTCTGGGTAGATCGAGACCCCCCACAGAATCGGACCCCGTGTTAATGTATGCTTGTAACATGAAAAAATTGTATTGTTTCAAGATGGTACCTATACTTGGGAAGCCAGATAACAGGATGTACCATAACGTATAAAGGAACCTCACTTTCGGCATAAAACACAGTCTTCAGGTGTATGTCCACACAATTTTCAATTCCAAATCCCTAGCGTCTCCTGTAGTTTGATTGAACGATTCCGTCCAAATCATGTCTGCTTCTTTCATTAGTTACCTAGCAGTTTCAATCACTTCCTCATTTCAATATATTTAATAAGTAATATCAAGAGTAATAAATCCATGCGTTGTCTCTTCTTCCGAAGCATCCGTAGCTCACCGCCTACATGCCGGCAAAATTTCAGCTCAATCGGACACTCCTAGCTCGAGAAAATAATAGAAAACCCCTTAACTGGAGTGGCCGTTTTTGCCGACTTTGCCCGGTTTTTGGCTATTTTCGGCGCCAAAACTCAAAGTGGGTACATTTTCACACTTTGGCTCTATTACAACTTTTCCTCAGCTCGATGAGAGCTTTCGAATGATGTCAAAATTAGCCATGTTCGATAATTTTCAATTTTTACCCCTCTGCAGCATCACTGTATCGAGTACTTTTTGGCTTATAACTTAAGTTTGGGGCATTTTCAGATATATGTTCTATAACAACTTTTTCGTTTCTCTCCGAGAGCTTTCGATTGATACCAAACACGACCCACTTTGGACAACGTTTGATTTTGCACACTTTGTGCAGCGTACACCGGTGCACACCATGCGCTGCCCTCGCTTCCGGTACCACTTCAGATTACCCCCCAGCCGCATGCAAAAATTTTAACTCGATCGGTCCAGCCAATCTCGAGAAAAAGGGGGGCACGATTGTTTACCGATATAATAAATAAATAAAGAAAGAAAGAAAGAAAGAAACTTAGCCATGACAAAGGGTTGATTTTTTAAAAAAAATGCGACAACCCAATAATCATAATAACTGAGAGCGTGACAAGCTTTACATTATTTAGTTATCAGGCGGAAAACATCTGCTGGACTACAAACGTGTAACCCCCACACACCTGAGTACCTGGTACATAATTGTGTACGCTCACTCTTCTATGCTCGTAAACACAACTACTCTGTTTAGAGCAAACTGCCTGCTTGGACCTACAACTCGCAAGCATAGCGGACGAATATGTTTGCAGTGAAAGCACTCACTCAGCTGTAGGGGGTGGGTTGCCATTATAGCGCAAATGATATAACCCGCAGCAGATAACACAGTTTGACATGAGATGCTTGTTACTCCTTAAGGCCGATTCACAAGATCGCATGTTGCATGTTGCGTGTCGCAGAGTCATATGTAGCGTTTCGCTTGTCGCGATGGTGATAGTGTTCACAGGTTCATTCATAGCTTGTGGCGAAAAAAGGGTTTTGCGACAAATTGTGGCGTGTTGCAAGGAGTTGAAAATGTTTTAATTTGTTGCATGTCGCGTGCCTCTGGCCTATGAATAATTAATAAAGATAAATAATCAATAGAGAATAGATAGATAGATTATAGATCAATAAAGAATAATTTGAAGTCAAACTTTACAGGTCCAATTAAGAGTGTGTTCAAGTCTGATTACTCCTCCGCTTTTCCTAATCAACTCAAAAATAGAAAACAACAGCCCTAAACTAAATGCCACTAGTTTACTTTTTAAATCGAAATATTTGGATTGACAGAATTTCACAAAAGGAGAAAATTACTGACGAAATTCAAAATATCAAGTTCAACAAAACAAAGAAACAGGAATGGGACAAGCACAGCAAAATCATAAAAACTACAGAAGGAAAAGAAACCCAAGGGTCAAGAGAGAAACCCAATTAGGCCCCAAACTCTCAAAACCGGACAAACCTGTTAGCGATGATAGCTTAATAATTTGAAAAAGGTGTTAGGAACCGTCTACTCCGATGATTCCCAAGTTAAGACTGATTGTAAATTGCGCTCAAGTTTGAAGAAGAAGGTATTAGCTATGTCCTGCCTTGGACTTTACACAAAAGGAGGCTTCAATTTGAATTTTCATAAAGTTAGCACTCACTCTTGAATAATTTAGAGTAAAATTAAGGAAATATTCCACAGATTACCCCCTCTTTTGAAACGCGCGCCTTCGCCGCGGCTTCCGGGCACAAAGAAAGTGTAATTTAGTAATAAAATTGGGTTAGCCTATGTATCGTAGCTACTAGTATAGATAAAAAGCATTTTAGATAAATCGGAAAAGATAAAATTTTTCCTCGGGTCCTTTGGATACCGGGAATTACTCGTCCTCACATTTATACACATAGGGGTTTTCGAGACTCTTGAATAATTTAGAGTAAAATCAGGGAAATATTCCACAACGCGACAAGCGACAGCCTGTGAACCGGCCTTTAGTTATGTACTCGGGGTAAGTTTACATCAATTTATCCATATATGATGCTCAAATGACTTACCATTACCAATGGCAAAAGATGCCGAAATTAAATTAATTAAGCATAAATACTTCATATTTTTACAAGTTGCACCAGTTCAACTTATTAGATGATCTCAAACGTATACGTATATCTAAAGCATGAAAAAAACACAAATCAGCACTAAACTAAAATAGTAGTGTACCTGACCAATTTCCCTATCGCAATTACGACGAAAAACCAAAACTACTTTAAAATCTTAAATATTCGTAAAACTCAGGATGAAAATAAGTGATTTAGAGATTAGCATAAGCAATGATTTTCGTAGTCTGTTGTTATATATTATGCCGAATATTCATGATTGCCAATCTGCCAATCTATATGGTAAGCACTGGGTAAATACGGGAACGAGAAAAAGGCAAGCTTATAGTTATAGTTAAAAGAGCTGATTTTAACTCTACTCTGCTTTATTCTTTTCTGAAAAGAGACCTGTGCCTTAGAATTTTCGGCGCTGAAAGCAGAAATTTTTAGTTATGTAATAGCACCAGCATTGAGGATCTACAATGATGAATCAATTATGTCAGCACAACACCTAAAGGATCCGAAGTTTGACTAGAGACTGAGAGGCGGTACGATTAAAGGTCTACTGTGTACCAAACCTTTTAAACTACCTACCTAAATAATCATCTAAGCCCTAACTAGCAGACTTGAGCCGCACACACTAGGTTACAGGTCTACCTGATGTAGGCATTCATTAAAATACGGCCATAAATCATAGAACAGATACTAGATCACTCGAATCCAAAACAATACTTACTAGCTAGCTTCCTCATTAACATTTCCTCAAATAGCTGTTTTCTTTTCGACTAGTGGACCTACACGAGAGTAACAAAATGAATCCATGTTTGCCGAAGTCGAAAGACACAAAGTATTTAACATCTTCCCCCTGCGAACTGAATTTAGCGCCTGCTGAACGGATATTCAAGGATAAAGAGAAGCTACCGTAATCAGTTAATACCCAATTCTATTAAGTTCTCCGTATAGGGGGACCTAAACCGAATGCATTTTATAGGGCCATCTAGATGCACACATAAGAGAACATAAAAGAACAGAAGTAGATGGTAAACGGTAGAATTTGGAAGTCGGAGATCGTAGGACTTAATAATGAAACGGGGGGTTAAACTTCTAAGCTTTTGCATCAAACTTGATAGCATTTTACAGTGACTTTGACTGGCGAATTTACAGAAGATAATAAAGAAAAGAAACTTGAAAAATCAGAACAATCGAAAAACTCCCCAAGTTGAAAGAAGACTTCACCCTTTTAGTCTATATGAATATGAAACTATCAGTCACACTCACAAACAAAACCACAAATACACACATTCACAATCACACATACAAATTTACAGTTACAGCGCGCACAAAAATTAAATTAACTGCTATACAAAATAGTGCAGAGAATAACATATTACAAGTACGACAATATACCAATCATCAAACTATCCCAATGACCTGCCATTCCGCAATTCATTCAAACAATGAATTCCCATGAATGCTCATGAGAAACTAGTATCGATGTTTTTATGAACATAGTATTTTTTCAACAGAAAAGAAAATCTTGTTTATAACCAATATGGGAAGCGTGTAGTTCACGTTTACGGAGTGTCATTTGGAGATAACGCTGCCCAAAATATATTCAAAGATGCAATGGCAGTAGTCTGGTTAGACAGTCTCTCATTACCAGATCAATCATTTCGGAATATAAATTTTTGTGCTTGCTAATCACTGTAATAGTTAAGGGTATCGAAAACGCTAACCTTTTAAAATTAGCCGCATTATAATACAGCAATCAGAAAAATATACAAGAGACTTTATCTAACAGATTTGGACAAAACAATCACAAAACAGACTAATTAAACTAAAGTCTGACAAAAATGTAGGGAGCGAAATTGCTTTGTTTATACTGACCGGCATAAAAATATAAGTCCTAGCCACGAAAACTTTAAATTGTTGGATTGAACTCAGATTAAACTTTATGATTATGCTATTTTTACTCACATTTGCTGGATTCGCCGTGCCGAAATTTTGGGTCAAAAAGTGGTATTTTTCGAAAAAATCAATTTTCAAGTTTTGAAAAACCACATAAATCACATAAAAGCTGACATGTAAGCGGTCCCGAAAATCCAATTTAAAAAAATTTTTCATTGAATGAGTCGCGAGCATACATTAACACGGGGTCCGATTCTGGGGGGGTCTACCCCGACCTCGGCGAGGGGTCTACCCCTGGAAAATTCCCAAATTTTAAGGGGGTCTGCCCCGAAATTAGTAAAAATTGCAAATTTTTAACGTTTTTGACAATAAATTTATAAAAAATGACAATTTTTAGCGATTTTCAAGAAATTTTTTGAAAAAATCGCTAAAATTTGCTAAAAAATTAGCAATTTTTAGGACAAATCGCTAAGGGGTCTACCCTTTTTTCCTTTCTGGACGAGAGGGTCTGCCCTTTTTTCCTTTTCGCTGAGGGGGTCTACCCGTTTTTTATCAGTCTGGGGGGGGTCTGCACCCCCCCCCATTCCCCCCCCACGTTATCCTATGGTCGCGAGTAATAGCCAGTCAAAGTTGGAAAAGCGGCAAAGAACAAAGGGCTTTGAAAATCGAAAAAATTGAATAACTATCGCAATTCTTGACGAACTTAGCACATATTTGAGATAAAATGTGTTTGGGACATGGGCTAAGTTTCCACCAAACGGCTAGTTTCTGGCATCTACTGATCTTTCAAAGCTTAAAAAATTGGTTTCTTTTGATGAATTTAAATTTTTTCTAATTTCTTTTTCAACCAAAAGAAAGTTTATGCCATGACGGTTCAGAAAAAATATACATTGCTGCAGCAAAAGTGTACCGCTAACTCAGTATAAACAAAACAATTTCGCTCCCTACATTTTTTATCAGACTTTAGAATATTGCAGGAATGTTGAGTGTACGTAATGTCAGATTCCAGTTATCACTATCACTATCACCAAGAGTAAGGTCATAATAACTAAGAGTGTGACAAGTGTCACGCTCTTAGTTATGAAGCGAAAAACATCATCTGCACAAACGGCTGACCCCCCCTCAACTGAGTATGTGCACTTCAAATATCTTTGCCCGCTATGCCTACGTTCTAAAGCTCAAAAACACAACTAGTCAGTTGGTTCAATGTGCGTCTGTAGCGAGCTTCAGCACACAAGCATAGCGGGCAAAAATATTTGAAGTGCACATACTCAGTTGTGGGGGGTCAGCCGTTATTCTGCAGATGATGTTTTTCGCTTGATAACTAAGAGCGTGACGCTTGTCACACTCTTAGTTATTATGTACTCTTGCTATCACTAACCGACTACAAAAGTAACGGAAACTAATGAGTTTTTCAGCAAAAACTAATGTGGCTTCATTGTAAAGGCTATTGGGTGAGTAACTAGTCTATTCTGGTGACTAATGGACGAACCAGTGATTTTTGGTGTTAGTAAAGTTTTTGAATGATTTTCCTTCCTACTAATTAATTTAATAATATTAATAAACCAATTGTCAAATTAACTGTGAATGTTGAAGCGAGGGTTTTTGTTCTCGTGAGGCTGTGTGCACAGATTGATAGATATTAGAGGGACAGAACAATATGTTTGATGGATGCGGTTTTGCTTAGCGTGGCGTTGCAGCATTAACTATTTTTTCGGAGGCTATTTCACTGACAGTACGCATTTTCTTGGCACAATTTTTTACCTTCTCCTTTCATATCCGTAATTTATCTCTCTCTGCTTTCTCTAATCAGACCACACAATGTGCTGGCCACTGCTGCTGAATAATCTGAAAGTACAGGTCCAGGAGTGTTAGAATCCTGTTTGTACTACTACTACTACTACAGTGGCCATTGCCATTGAGGCTGAGACCTGTTCTCCCTTTACCGTACTTCCCCGTCTAATGAATGAGTACTGAGCTAAACATTCAGAATGGTGTTCTGAAAGCCATGAGTTTCATGTTTGCGTATATTGGGGAGATGTGGAAAGACTATATCTATGCTGTGACTCCCCTGCGTGAGGATGCCCTTACGGAAAGGTAGAAACTTTTTAAATTAATTTGTTTTTAATTAATTCGTTTAGTGAGTAGCTGTAAAAATATCAACTTCAGGATTTAGAATTTGTGATAATTGTTACAGCTTGATAGTCCTTTGCCGTTTTCTTTTAGGCGTCAGATCAACCTTTCAATAAACTTTCAACTGTTTTGTTCCGTTTCTCGTTTTTTCAATTTCATAAAAAGATAGTCAAAAGAAAGTATTTTGAGGATTGAAATTTTTCATCAAAGTTTCTTGTTGCCAACTAGTATTCAGAAATTCAGACGATGAAGAGTATTCTTTGCTATTTCTACATGCAAGTCAAATACATCATTTGTTTCATTTTAAGGTTTTATGGTGTAATTAAAATTTTTTAGAGATTTTAGAAATTTAGTTTTACAATAATACGCAGTGAGTTTTTGGAAGTGTGTAGAGACCCGATCCATTATCAGATAGATGAACGCAGTTGGGCCATATCACCCTGGGCGTGTTTGGCTTTGGCTGTGAAGATGTCTTCACCCATCTCCTGAACTATGTCTAGCCGAACATCTTTGAGACGAGTCCCTAGTGTCATTCACGGCTTCATTTTCTGCTGTGAAAGCATGCGCGTGTGGATCAACAGGCTTCTATAGTACTGTTTGCAGGTAAGTACCTATTGCAGGTTCTTACCCCCCCTCGTATTTTTAACACATGATGTGTTAATTATAGCGTCGTCTTATTGGACAACTATTTTTATAAAAAGCAATAATCGTCTCGTCAGCTCTTATATGATAGCTAATTAATTTACCATTTAAGACACCAGATGGAGCTGTTTAGCATGCTGCATGAATAACTCAATAGCTTCTGTCCTTTATCTTACTGTTGGCTACTGTATATAAAACAACGCTGAAGCTGCAATATCAGAGAATCAGGTTTCATAACTGACAAAGTAAGACTTGTTCAACATTTGGTATGACATAACGACAGCACAACGGGAAGGTTCTCTGTCGCCGCTGTCATAGTGTTTTTATTTTTATTTTAAAAAACAACAGTTATGACAAACAGCATTTACATTGCTAAGCTAATAGATACCAATACATGTACAGATTTACATTTGAATAGAGTCTTCACAACAACAAAGAATATGCCTCAATAACATACTGTCCCTATACAACGTAAGGCCTACCAAAAGGTTAGCCTTACTTACATGTAATTAGTATAATTTGAAGAATGAAAATCAAACGTGGACACCCAAAGTCAGACCAACCTTAGATTAGTATCTGTCCTACTAATGTAATTAGTATAAGTACTTACTCAAGCACGTAAGTATTTGCTTGCCCAGGTACGTAAGTATTTCTTTACCCAAGTTTTATTAATCATTTCTTGAGAGTCTACGCATACTGAAGAGTCAATTTAACTTCTACATAAAATTGTAATACGACAAATACCAATGATGAAAGATTTTCTCATTCTCCATCATCATCGGCAGACTCGTTGCTATTGGTGAAAACGTCTTCATCTATATTCCCTTATCACCTTTCATCACGTTTCATAGTCTTCTCCGTCCGTTTCTGAAGTATTGTGAGTTCTCAGCTTGTGACTGAGAAAAGCAATAACGATGACGGTATACACTCTAGACACTCATAAATGGTGAAGGTAACTTTACGCTAGGATGAGTTCGCACTGACAACACCCCTTTTATTAATTTCTCACCACTAACTTACGGTAAGCCTTACAACATACTGCCTCAGTACTTACCCATTCCTGACAATAATTGACGTCGGCAAATCTTGTAAGTGGCTTACAAATATTTACGCACATAATTTTTGGCGCTTTTGGGCAAAACTCATTCAGCACACTAATGGGCCGTGCATCGCCGCATAGACAGGCCGTTTCACTGCAGCGCATAATAGTTCAGATCGAATTCCGGTTTACAACGTATACGAACAGCCTTCTTAAGGGCTACCCAAATTTTAATCTTCTCCTCCAATTTCCTTTCATGAAGAGTTTCGTGCATTTTCCTTAAAAATCCCTAAAATTCCCCATAAAACCATTAAAACCTATAATTACTCATTTACTAGATTGTCTGATTGATTTACTGATAGTGTATTTTATAAGTTGGCGCTATCTTTAGGGTTAACTTTCGTGATAATATCGAAATTATTTATTTCTTTTAATAACCAGAGATAACACTACATGTAAATTGTTTTATTTCTGGCTTGCAGAAGATTGAGCACAAAAATCAACATCGTCAGTAGTTATTTCGCAATACCCTTTTCCACTCGTAATGATCACTCACACCACCTGCAATTAAAATTTTTCACTGGTGCCGAGCAGCCGTATTGTGAAATTGTGAATCTTTTGGCTGATATTCTTGGAGTTGCCTTGCTTATTCCATTTACTTATTTACTCTCGATGATCCCTTTTCTATCTTTAAATTCTTCTCGCTACTAACTCAACTAACAAGACTCCCGCCCTTTGCGCTCAATCTTCCGTCCCAATTTTCCCCCATCTCCTTGTTTTGTCTCAACCTTCCCCCTTGTGTATCTTATTGGTACCAGTAAGTTTATTTGTCATTTTTGTTATCTTTTACTTAATTTTTGTACCCCACTAATCGTATTTCTAATAAATGAACCGCCAATCGGATTTTTATGTTAATCGACCTTAGTTTTGAGCTGGTTCTAATTTCCAGGTGGACGCTCCGGGGTTACTTCACTTTAGGCGCCAGACTGTCCTGCGTCCTCCAAAACGTATTACGTATTCCAAAACCTTGGCGGGATTTAAAAGATAGCCGCCTGGACAGAAACCTCCTTAGTAGTCAGGGTCTGTGTTACATTGTGCCAGCTCTAGTAGTAGCGGGTAGTGTTTAACTACCCGGCTTCTCCATTACATTAGACAGCCCGGTCTGGCTCTAAATTTATTTTTCCAAACATTTCTTCCCCCCCCCCAAATTCCAAAAATTTCTTCGACCCCCATAATAAATTTTGGGAGCAAATTTATATAAAGTTTGGTCCCCCCACCCACAAATATACTCTTGGGTTGGGAATATAATTCTTCTCCGGTTACCCCAGTCCGAAGAATCACTGTACACGTATACCCCCCTGATCTTACCGGCCAATACCGAAATTTCATTCAGTCCGTCCGAAGGATCATTGGCTCCATCCAGAACTGACCGTGGATTTTTCCGGATCGAATCCCTAGTAAGTTTCGTTGTAGTTGAAGTACGTACGTATATATGTTTTTGGGTAGATTTTGGGGGATAATTGGTCATCCAAATGACCGGACCGGACCGTTATTGGATAAGTACGTATATAATAATGGAGGTTATATACCTAGGGTATCAGACAATTTTTCTAAAACGTCGCGCTGCCTAAATTTTGCCCGATATACGTGTATACTTTTACATCATTTTTCCAAAATAACCAGCTTTCCTGTCCATTTATCCTTTTAATTGACCCACGTAAAAATTAAAATTTGTGGATTTTCTTGCTTTTCTTACCTAAAACGTGACCAAAAATGGGTGATCACCCCGAATCTGATGCCTCTCAGAAAAATCCGGTGTTCGACGACCCCCTGATCCTCCTCCACAAAAGGCTTTACTTGTTTACACCAACGATTCCAGATCTTGTATGGCTGAGGGTTGCCATGGGCATGCCGAGCAAGATTTCCTCCACTTTAAGCGACACGTTACCCATGCTGGTTCATTCGGTGAGATGAGACCATCTATTTGGTTTCGTTTTTCTTGGCCAAACAAGAGGCTTTACTTTGTAGCCAATCTTTCCGTTTGATCGTACAACCGCTTCTTCCCCGAACGATTTCTTCAAGTAAGATGCGATAGTAGCCTGTTGTACTTTCTGAGCAGAAGTGGAAATGAGTGGATGTGCAATTTTTACCAATTCCGTGAATAATTCGAAGGATCTGGTGCTGTCCAAGTCTTCGTCCAGAATGAATACATAGTCGAACGCTAAAATAAACTAATTCCAGTCAAACAAATTAACCCTTAAAATGGGAACAATACCGACGTGTGTTTGAAATTTATGTGTTCAAGGTTTTATTTGTTTTTCATAGAACATATTGTTCTACTGTGACGTAGCATCTGGCTAGTTTCAACTCCCCAACATTTGCTGTTTCTGAGACAAAATAATGGCAGTATTTTATTGCCATTGCCAATTGTGCAAGTAAAATTCTATTGAAACCTACTGCCTAACACCATTGCCGCACCCGAAAGAAGTGGATGTGGAGACCAAGGCACAGACGGGAGACGGTCGGGACATCCTGTGAACGTGAAACGTGAAACCGGATCTAGCTGAAACTTTTAATTCTTTTGCAAGCTGTGAGGCTATAATTTGGCATATACGAGTAAACGAGCTGAAATTTTGTGTGGGTATATTTTGGGCCATTCTGAGATCAAATCCATCAAAACTTCAATTTTACGAAAGTTGATTTTTTCTATTTTGAGAGTGTCATCGCTCAAAAACGGCAGCTTGGGAATTTTGAAAATCCAAGTCGACATTAATATTAATTCAGTAGGCACAATTGACATTTGGCACAAATGTCCACACCTGTAGGGCCTCTGTATTCGCCAAATTACAGCCTCATAGCTTGCACCTGAATTAAAATTTTTCGGTAGCCAAAAATTTAGAAATGCCGGCAAAATTTCAACTTTGAAGGTTAGTTGCCTTAGCTGCACATAAGCTGCAGCTGATTGGTATTTTTCTGTCGATGGGGACACATTAGCCTCATCCTAATCTTATGCTTCACCCTTAGCCCCAGCCTTATCTGACGTTGATAACCAGAAAGATCGTTTTCAATAAAGTTTGGGAGTGAGACAAATTACATCACACCCTATTTCAATTTTGTATTCACTATTTCTATTTTTTGCTAGCAATAATGGATAATCCTAAAGATCAATTGACGCAGCTAAATTAAACTGTTACTATTGCAAAACATTTAACAATATCTTATGCCGGATTTTCATTAGCAAGGGACTATCCATTTCGCGTTTCGAATAGAGAAGCCATCCAATTTGCGAAATGTAAATTACGGATCTTGAGCATAATACATATTGATAATAGAGGATTCATTAAAACTATTAGTAGATGTTTAATGATGTTCAATAAATGTTCAAGATAGTCTGCAAAAACATACTTGTCGAATTAATTTTTTCGTTTCCTTGAGTTATCTATACAAATCGTTGGGCTGACTGAAGTTGCCGATACTTCTACGAATTTTCCTACTTTGAACTTCATGGGTCCTGTACTGTGGAACCTGTTTCTGAACGGAGGACTTACAGTAGACTGGTATTTCCTGTACAATGAAAGGGCGCCAGTCTTAATTCCCAACAAACGTAGTGATGGTATGCAGTTTGACGCCTGCGCGCACGATAAGTTGAATCTACCAACTCACACAAATTTTCAACATGGAGATTAAGTAGGGTCGGTCCAAACAACTTAATGGTGTCTTCAATAACATCCGGAACAACATCTGTAAACAGGATTCCTTGCATCCAGGGTTCTATGGTCATTCCGTGCCAATTAAAGACCAATATTATACGCCAAATATTCCAGTTTGTGAAATCGGTTGGACTTTTTTCAGCAGAAGGACACTTCCGACTATCGTATACATGTGCGCAGAATCGCGACTGTCTGCAAGAATTGCTTTAATTTTCACTTCCTTCGTCGTCAAATGTTGTAGTTTAGACCATCATTCACTTTGTTGAATTTTAACAAAAGTACATAATACATAAGAGTATGACAAGCGTCATACTCTATGAATTATCAGCTTGCTACATCCCCTGCACGCTATCACTCTACTTGCTACATCCTCTACACCCTAAATCAGACCCCCCTTATCAAAGCAAATTCTAACGCTATGTTTGCACGCTAAAGCTCGAATACACAACTAGTCAGTTGGTTCAAAGTGCGTCTGCTGCGTGTAAACATAGCGGGCGAATTTCTTTGACAATTTATGGGAGGGGTCAACCGATAGCGCGCATCGGATCTAGCGAGCTGATAATGCATAGCGTATGACTCTTGTCATACTCTTATGTATTATGTACTCTTGATTTTACTAAAATTAATGTGTTCACACCTCGTTAATACACGTAGCACACAAAGCGACTAATTATTCTAACATCAGAACTACTACAACAATGGATCACATCACAACAAACCCTTAGAAAAAGTTTTTCCTTGAAAACGTTTGCTAGCATATCGGATATTTGATCAATTTGCATTGCGAAGCGAGAATCGAGGAAATTACATTATAATTACCAACAAACTGCAAGCTGCACAGACTGCAGTATTATAAGTATAGGTTGTTGCACAACATAGAGTGCACTAGCTGATTTACAGGCACGCCAAGCGAAACTGCGAGAGGTTGTGATGCACGAGCCAAGCGAGTGCATTACAAACCCGAGTGTTTCGTGAAAGCTTGCACTAGAATTTTTTGTGGTACGAGGGCGGAGCGAAGCGGAGCCCGAGTACCACAAAAGAATTCGAGTGCTAAGCTTTACGAAACAGTCGGGTTTTACAACCCCTTGCAGTTTTGCTTGGCGTGTCCGTAAATTAGACGGTGCGTGAGAAATTGTGCAACAACTTAGTTATGAAATAGCTTAGTTCAAATTTAAAATACCGGAAATTTGAATTAGACTTGGCGTGCTCAGCTTTTGCACCAGTGAGTATGTGCAGAACGTTTACATCAGCAATGGTTTAATAAGGATTCCTTTCTGGACCATATATGGTTGGTTTGAAAGAGTTACTAAAATATTGATTCATTTGTAATTTGGTTGTTTCTAATAGTGTTCACAGATACCTAATTTGCATACTGATTTGCATTCTTTTGGGTATAAAAGGCAGCTGAACGTGCGCGCGTTGTCAGTCGCAGCAGTGAGCAGCTACAAATTTTGGTTGTGAAGCACGCTACAGCGTGAATCACACCTGTAGTTGTGAAGCACGGTACAGCGTGCTTCACAATTACAGTTGCGAAGCACGGTACAGCGTGCTTCACAAACGCAGCTGTGAAGCACAGTGCACATCGTGCTTCACAACTCGGATGGAGGCACGGGGGTTACAGCACAGCAAATTTGAACTAACCTATTTCACAAAAATATATAACGGTTAACCTATATAACTGTAATGCACTTGGAAAAAAGGAAGCTACGAAACTAAGATATCATTCTGAACTGATTCAGGACTGTTTTGCCTAAAAGTTATTCTTAACCTAAAATTCCTATGCAGGAGATAGAGATGAAAGGAAACCTTCGAAGTCGGGACCAGAGATCTGAGAAAAAATACAAGAGAACTTTCGTTTTTACACAGCCTTTGCAGAAAGGTATAATAAGATTAATTCTTGAAACCCCAGGGATGACGTTTTTAAGACAATTTTCGAATCGTAGAAAATCTAAAATCCTCCTACTTACTCCGAATTTATTATTTTTAATGCCAACAATAATTTTCAAAATTAACCTTTTCAAAATCAAAGTGTTTATGGAACTACTGGAATACTACAAGCAGCTGTTATTTCCATTATCAGATTATCTAACTCTGCTTGACTCGGCGAGTTAAGTTTGACTCATATAACCCATTCGCGAAAAGGCCCTAACAGAAAAATTATACAGTTTGACGAGCTCTTTCGATTGAATATGGTTTTGGCTAATTTCAAGCAATTCTATGATACTGATTCCGCTAGGATCGAAATTTTTTAAAATCTTCACACAAAGACTCCGGGATTGTTTCTACGGTGTTTAGGAACACTGAAGTAGTGTGTCCTGAAAATTTCAGACATTTTGGATTCACTTTCAGGAAAGTTAAAAAATCACGCTTTTTAAAAAAGTTTCTGCGTGCAGGTTAACTAGAGTTGGCCCAAACAACTCGGTAGCATCCTCGGCGACTTCTGACGCCATATGACAGCTAAGCTTTCTCGTGAACAGCAGTACAGCACGACTAAAATCTCTGCAGGGCAGAAATTTTTAAATTGCACTCGCCCTGATCTTGCGTTACCGAACAGGTATTGCAACACCTCTCCGGCTAACCAAACAGAGAGAAGGCGTAGGTTTGCCCAGTTTTCTGCGTGCGACAAATATAAATGACACTACTAAATGCATATTTACATATACCATCTGCACAGTATAACCTCTCACTTCAGTTTCTGTTCAATTAGCAGTATAATCTCTTGCCCTGCTTGAAAGCACTAAAGCAGCAATAATTCCCATAAGTTTCAATATCTTGAAAATTCAAACATGAATTAAGTTTTAATCCACCTATTGTCGAAATACCCTGTTTAATTGCTAAAGCTGCTGAATACGTCTGAGTCAATTACATAGTAAAATGACACAAAGTTTGAAATACCTATTCGGTAGTGCAAGATCCGGGCGACAGCAATTTAAAAATTTCTGCCCCGAAGAGATGTTAGTCGTGCTGTACTGCTGTTTTGGACCTTTCACTACGCCCAATTTGTTCCATCCAATATTACATTTTTCCTCAGACATATTAAAAAGTAACTCTGAACCCAAATATGGCGAGGGACTGGGAATTTACACCGGGACTGGGCCTATAACATATAGAAATTAGCAACTCCATCAACTCAGGGCCTTTTCGCGCGCGAGTTAAACGAGTTAAAATTAACTCGATCTTTTTCGCGCCAGGGTTAAAAGAGTTCAATGAGTTAATTTTAACTAGCTGGGGTTAAACGAGTTAAACGCTTTTTAACTCGGCGCTTGCGCGAACAGGGGTTAAAATCAACTCGTTTAACTCTACCTGCATTCGCGCGCACATAATGGGTTAAAATCCACGGAGTTAATTTTAACTCAACCCCTTTTCGCGCGCGAGTTAAAATTAACTCCATTAACTCTGCAGCAACTTTTCCATTGAATTTTAACCCTCGATTCTGCACGGGGGTTAAACGAGTTAAAAAAGGTAGGCCGCCTGAAGTCACTACAGGTCAACTAAACCAAAAGTGGTATTTTATTTAATATTTTGGCTTGTTTATTATGTTAATACAAGAGTTTTTTTACAAAAATCTTTATTTTTCGGTTAAGAACAAATAGTTAACTGTTACTGCATTTGCAAAATAAGTAGTGTGGAGTAATATATAATTGCATAAAATGTGTTGAGAAAAGTCGCGAAATTGATCCTATGAAATACACTATGAAACGCTCCGTTATTCCTTTTATGGCATTCAGGTCGGTTAGCTTTGATTGGCTGTTTCAAAATACTTCCAGACTTGATTGGCTAGCGCTACTTCAAAGAGTCGCTACCTGATTGGTCGGTGCTTACGCCCTGTTAGCTTATTAGTCTTCAATTCTTCATGATTGACTGGTTTGTAATGTGAAAAGTTTCGGTCGATCCTGACAAAGCACTTAGGAAATGCTTTTTTGCTGCGGAACCGTCGTATATTACACACATTTTCAAATTACATGGAATTAATCGGTAGCTAATTATTCGTGAAGTACTGAATGAAACAACTCAAAACTTAAACTCGATGCGCACAACATGTGTATACAAAGTTAGGTGTGGAAATAAGCAGAATCCGTAACCATAACATTTTCATGATGTATCCCTTCCTTAAATTGGTTATAGGGATCCCTGCTCGGTAACAAAGCACTGTGTAAACAAAGCAGTTGAGTCGTGTTTTCTATATTAATTAATTTGTAATGTTTGTTTATTTCGTATGTTCGGGGATTTATTTATAAACTTACTTCAAAAGTCTAGTGTAAACTTTCTAAGATTTTATATAATTCTATTGAATTTACATTTTTGTTTAGATACTTCAAATTGCCTCTCCAGTGTTCCTCTGGTGCGCTTGTCATCTTTGTGGGTCTGTACGTTTTCGATTGATCTTTCCAAATGTCAGATTCACCACCGTCGGCGTCCCGGGCTGTTGAAGTGGTCTCGGACCTTGATTCCTCTGTGGAGGTTGTAAGCCAAAATTCTCCGCCTGCCCTTCCAGTTAAAAGAAATTTTGTTCCGGTGGTCACCACAAATTCAGCTTCTTCGTCTCTGCCAAATTTGCCTATTTTGCAACGGGCACCACATGTGCGCCCCATTTTCTCTCAGGATCATTCTTATCCCATTCTAATTCGCCCTCGACAACCAGTTGGGGACTTTACCCCTCCTAGACATTTTGTTCAAAATTTGTCTCCACCTTTCGCCCCACGGGTGTTCCGTCCGTGCGTGTCTCCACAGGAACCTCCTGTCCGAATCTTTGTCAGGTACCCAATACCTGTCGGGCGCGTGCATCCTCGTTTGGTTCCTCGCCCTACTGCGCCACGGCCACCTCCTGGAGTTCCAAACATTGTGGTGTTACATCAAACCCCACCGGGGTATGTTTCCGGGCCTATTTCTCCGGAATTCGCCAGGATCGATAATTGCCCAACTTGTGGCCAGCGGGCCCCACGCATCTTCCATCGTGGAGAATTCACCATGATGTATCACGGTTCGGGGGTCACTACGAATACCCGATTTGGGGTACCAGGAAATCCTCGGCCACTCCTTCCAGCTTTTGGATCGGAAACGTCCTATTGTTGGTGGGATTCTATCCACCAGTGTTTGCGCCCTCGGGAGTGGTGAGCCAGTATCGGAGGAACACTGGACACTGAAATTTTGATTTCTGGAACTGATTTTTATTTTTCCATAAATTTTGTCAATTTTACTTTTATGCATGTATACATGTTGCTAACAAATTTTGTTTTATGTTTAGGTTAATTCTGGTTGTGTTCCCACGGGCCCATGTCATTCCACCAGTGAACGATTGTGGTATTTGTTTCTGTGTATAATTTTATTTTGTATTTGTTACTGTGGGCATATATGTAATTTTTATTTTTCTCATTTGCAGTGAAATTTTGGTAATTTCGTAGTTTACTTTGAAAAGTTTTTAAAATTCTGCAAAATGCAACGCGAATTAGACCAGTCGGAAGAGCCTAGTGCTCCCGGAGGTGACGCTCAGCAGGGCGAATTAGCTCAGGAGGAGGACGATCCGGCCTCTACAGTAGAAATTTACCTTGAAAGGGGCGAAGCCGTCAGTCTCGGCTTCTCCAGGGTGCTCTACTTGGGGTCAGGCTGCCAGTGACGCAACTCTCAATCTGGCGCAGGCGTTTCCCCCTAACCTGTCGAGGACCCAGCGTCCGCGCCGTTGTGCGGGTAATGGTTGCGGGTCTGGTTCAGTGGTGGATCCTGTCCTGCGCCGCGCAGCAGAGGCAGCTGCCAGGTCCTCTAACGAGCCAAAGACCAACACCAATCCCCCTCTTACTCGGGATGATCTCGAGGATAAATTAGTGCATACATCAGTCCACCCTGTGTCTATCCCGGCACTTATTGAATCCCAGGAACTCCGAAATTGGGAGGAATCTGTGCAGTCATGGGCAAGGGAACCCGATAGCCGAAGACCTGGAGATTTTCGCGATACCATCACCATAGTTTCGAGTCTTCGCCAGCTGTATGATTAAGTTCAGGACATCTATCAAAAGGCAGATAAGGCTCGTTTATTGACTCTTTCGTACGTGAAACATCAAGGCTCTTTCCCAGATTCGTCGACTGGACCAGCCCTTTCTATCCTGTTGATTGCAGTTCCGAAACACCCCCTCAAATTTTCCTCCGAAATTGATCCGCTCTGTTTCTACGCCCCTCGTCATGGTAAGCATGACCCAAATTTTAAGGTTTTCATGTTTCTGATTCCTCGAATCTACATGGATACTCCTTCATGGTCTCTTATCAGATATGGTCTACAGCCCATTCTGTATAACACGCCTTTTCCAATCTTTGCCGTGGGCGCTGTGGACACAGTCCGGGTTCTCTATACGACCTTGGGCATTGATGCCAGGAACTCTATTGTTGATTTGGCTCAGCTCGTCGACTATGTCGCCGAACGCCCTTTGCCTTCAGGTCTCCGTCAACGGACTTCTTCTCATCGGAAAGGTCCACATATCTGGAATACTAAGGGCGATCCAGCAAAGGGTATCTCTTCTTTCCCGACGAAGCCACCGTCTCCGGGTTCCCGGATGGACAAACCCTTCAAGTGGTTTCAGGAAACCCTTCTACAGTATCCTCCGGACAAGATTCGTCGCTCTTATCTTTCGGACAATTCTGTTACCCCCCTCCAGGAAGAAGCTGTCCTCGAATACGGACTGGTCCAGATTCGGGATACATATATGTCTGTTCATCTGCTGAGTCTTTACTCTCCTCTTCTGGAACAGGACTTTCTTGTGCTCAGGAAAACTCGAGCCTACGGCCAAAAGGGATTGGTTAAAGCACTACGTGAATTGTCTAGCTTGTCTGTTGATCCTAAGCCCGTACCAGTCGCAGATCCTCCCTTTGATTCTACCTCGATGATTTTTCTCAGGTACGAGCCAAAAAATGGTAGAAGTAAAGGTGACAAAATCTCGGCATACCTTCGCCCGGACCTTACGGTTCCGACTGCACAGAATCCTCGGATTCCTGGGGTTCAAGTCCGGGATTTAGAAATTTTTGTGTCTGCGCCCCTGAGGGTAAACCCGCCGGTGGTAACTTCTAAGGCGGAAAAGGTTCCGGGTGCTGCGAAGCGTGCCAAGGAGGCACTGCAGGAAGAACAGGATTTCCGGGCGGTAGAGGAGCATGAGGACCCGGAGGATTTACCGGTAGATTATCAGCCAAATGAACTGAATTTGACAAGTTTTCCGACTTCACCTCCGGGTACTCCTCCACACTCTCCGCCTCTGTCTATGGACATGTCTGCTGGGCGTTTGCTAATCGACGAACGCCCACGTGCTCGCTCTAGGTCACCTCGGGTGTAGTCGGTTCTGGGCGGTCTCCTCATTTCAGGAATCGCTCCGCTCCTCCACGCCCCGGTATCACCCTACACTTGGATGATCTACTGGGCATGTATGCAGATCTACCTCGGAAGCCGGTCCCTCCAGAGGGCGCGGAGGCTTCGCGCAAATATTTTCAGCAACTGGCCGCCCGGACTTCTGCTTCTGCTGCTTCGCCGCCCCGGAGCAGCCTGTCTCGTGCTTGGCGCCGCCGGCTTCGGTGACTATTCCGGTGAAGACCACGAAACTTCGTAAGACTGTGGTCCAGACTTCTACAAGGGAGGTCTCTATTGCGCAGCCTGTTCCATCTACTTCAGCAGTACATCTAGCAGTCAGGAGTCGCTTACCCATTGCCCGCCACATGTCTCCGGACATTCGGAATCATAAACTTTGGATTTTCATTATTATCCAGGCGTTGGCTACTACATAGATCGTGGCCCTGGTACTCCTGGGGTCACGACATCTAGCTTGTTTCCGACTTCTGCGCCGCCTCCGACGACTCCTCTGCCGGTTTCCACTCCGGTTCGAGCGAAGCTTCCACCGCAGCCGGCTCCTGTTCCTCAGACTTCGGTGCGGATGGCCCCGGTGGTCCAACCCCCATTGTTCCCTGTGTCTACGGCTCAGGCTCCGGTTCTCCGTCTCCGACAGGAGGGGATGACTCCCCCCTTCCGCCCGTCTCCACTCCCCCTCTACCTCCGCGTTTTTCTACTCCCCAGCGGACTGCCCCAATTGGCCTTTCTCCAGCTTTAGATGTTTCTGTTTCAGCCTCCGGGCTCGATGAAACTCTTCGCCGCCTCGCTCAAGATTCATGTTTTCAACTTTTGCCTAATATTGGCACACCGGAACAACTTTTCGCTTTGGAACAGCATGGGTTATCCCAACTTCAGATTTTTGAATAACTGGGTATTCTCCCTCCTTGGAAACCTTTGGCTTTTACTCACGCCGTCCTTCAAGTTAATACTTCTCATATGCCAAATTTATTTAAGATTTTTTATCCAGAACCCCCAGTTAACCCCCTACTCGAGACGTCGGCCGGCGGTCTGTTGTCCTTGTTGAATTTAAACCTGTCTGGATTGTCTGGAGGGTCGGACGCTGCGGCTCCGGTTTCTGGCCCTTAGCGGTCTACGCCTGGTTCTGAGCTCCGGCAGTGCAGGTCGTGGGCGTTTCTGATCAATCTGGGCCATCCCATCGTCCCGATATTCCTGCTGTCTTGGATGTTCCTATGCAGGAGGAGCCGGTGGTTCAGCTTCACGTTCCGCCTTCACAACCTCCGCCCCTTCAAGTTGCCCCCTATTCCGTTTCGCCATTTGCGGGTCTTCCGGCGGATAGACAGATTGTTTGGCCTGCATCTCATTTTTTGTTTCCATCTAAATTAGTTCTGGATGTGACCGGCCTTGTTCCGGGATCGCTCTCATCTGAGGCGACTCCTACAATTGTAGTTGACCAGCGTCCGCGGTATATTGTTCAACCTTTGGCAGGTCCATATAAGGCGACCAAGATCGTTCGCGAGCGTGGTCTTGCGCAGATTCCTCCGGGGTTACGGAGATTCAACGAATGCCCTCCCAATTTTGCCGATTCGGAGAAACAGTTGCCTTGCGGCCTCCAGCCGTTTACGGGGCCTCAGGACATTGACGAAGCCTTTTGGCCAGGTGTCCACTATTTGATACATCATTATCCGAACATGGTCCCTTTTCGGATCCACTCGGAGCCATACTGGCAAATCGCTCGTCTTCCGGATATCCAGTCTAAGATCGACGGCTCCTCTTTGAATCCTTACTTTATTGCCATCTATAATTTTTGGGATCAGGTTTTCCGTCGGAATGATATTCCTTTTGGAGTGACTGATAATGTTTACGATATTTTTTGCAGTGTATTAAAAATCTTTTTCCGGGGGCCGAGGTGCATTGCACCCCTACGGAACACAAATTTGTCACTTCGGACGGGTCTCCCTACCCGACCTTGGACCGCTACCGTTGGACAGTCCACCTTGACTTCCCTCCGGTTTACCGTCGAGGTGTTCTCGAATTTGACTCCTTCCGACTGGTGGGCCAGGCCGCTAACCTGTGGGCTGCCACTGCGGCTGCAGCGGCCAAAATTTTTCCGTTTATCAACATCTATCCAACATATTTGATGGCTCGCGGCCCGTCTTGTAAGTATGTAAACTTTATCACTAAGATCACCAAAGATCTCGATAATCTGGCTGAGGACACGGTCAAGAAAGTTTGGGCCCATTCTCACAACCAGGTTCACAAAGCCCCGATGAACCGTCATCTGGTTCAAAGGCCCTGGCGCTATTGCCTCCAATATGTGGATCGTTCAACCCGATCCTATCTCAAACTCACAGGACCCAGTCTACATTCAGTGGGGTGAAGATTAGTTTGGTACCTCTGAACAGCTGTACCATTGGCGTAAATTTGAGGACTGGTTCGGTATCAAGGAACCGGCCCGGGTGGTGCCTTCCATGGAGTGCCCGTTTCAAGCAAAATACTTGACCAAGGAATTTGTGGCCAAATGGGTTCCGAAAGAATCCGTTTTGCGCCAAATGTGGCACACGAAAAAGGGTCCGGGCTCACTGATTCGAGCACTTTTGATGCTTGATGTCATCCGAGCCAAGGCTTTCTCCTGCCTCCAGTTTCGGCGTTGGCTGCATGACACCGGTGTGGCTTATCTCGTCGAAGCAGTGGCGAATGACCTCTACTGGGGTTGTGGCTATGATGCTTCGGAGCTTCAAGCCATGCCACCGGCTCGCCGCCACGAAGTTCTTAGTGGACCCAACCCAAAAGGCCAAAATTGGATGGGAAAAATTTGTATGATCGTCCGGCGGGAGCTCTTCCCCCAGCTTCCTCATGAGCTGGCTGTCCGTGAAGCTGAGCAAAACCTCCGGGAGGCAAAGTATCCTGCTCCTTCGTAATTGTTTTCTGTGTATGCGGCGGGGTGGGATAGTTGTATGGCCCGTGCGTGGGGGGATATCTTTGTTATGTACTAATTCTTGTATTGGGGGATTTGTTTTCTGTTCCTTATGTGTGATCTAACAATTCTCTTACGGATACAAATTTGACTTATTTTCTTTCAATACGATTTTCTTGCTTTTACAAAAGTATTTTTCTACTTGATTTTCCATGTTTCAAAGTTTCAACTGAAAGTTGAGTGTTCCTTTTCAAAGCGAATCAAATTTTTTGAATTCTTCCACATATTTTATTTTTATCTTGCGTACGACTTACTTACTCTGTTTTATCAAAATTTTACCTTTTACCTTATTTTTTATTTTAAACATGCCATAGTACTGGGGTTGTTCCACCGTCTCGTATCTCGGCGGGTCCGTGGTTGCTCGCCGCCTGTGTCTTGCTTATGGCAAGGCAAGGGTGGGCGGTCAAGCCCGGACCGGCATCTCAGACTC
Organism: Trissonchulus latispiculum; assembly: GCA_030248195.1. Lineage (NCBI taxonomy): Eukaryota > Metazoa > Nematoda > Enoplea > Enoplida > Ironidae > Trissonchulus > Trissonchulus latispiculum. Next base: position 85,755 of record JASAND010011552.1, read on the forward strand.
CGTAGCTTATCTTTTCGCTTTCTTCGATTTCGGCGCAGTCTACGGTCGCTGGTTGTCTGGATACTCTCTAGGCAGCAGTAGCCGTAGGCTCGCGTCTCCTCTTCCCTAAATTAATCGGGCCTTATGATGTGTTGTATAGACCAAAGTGCCTTATATTTGTGACTTGTGGCATACGTGCCTTATTGGGTTGCCGCTTTTTCACAAAAAGGCAACCCTTTATATTATGTTATTTTTCTGCTGTAGGCCTTCGTGCCGTATGTTCCTCTTCATATACTATGCCGTACTTAATCCTTTTTTGTTTTGCTATTTGTTTACTGTAATACATTCCCACTTCCCCCCCAGTCCCTTTACGGCGGCGAGTTCCCCTTTTACGATGCTATATATGCTATGTAAATTGTTTCTACCCTGTAACTATGTTTGTGGCCCGGAGGATTCCGTGGTTGGCGGTGGGCCCGAAGATACGGGTTGGCCCGGTATTTTGTGATTTTTGGGCCTGGTTAGTCTTGTCCGGCCGGTGATTGGTGCTTGGGCTGGAGCGGCTTGCGCCGTGGCGCGCCCGCTCCCCTTCCGGAGGTCTGGTCCGATGGTGGCTGTGGGGTCTACCCCCTACAGTATGGTTCTCGGCGGCCTTTAAATTTTAAACTTTTGTTACATCAGTCTATATTGTGATTTGTGTGTATTCCGGTATCCCCCACTCTCGTCCGCTCCCCCTCCCCCTTTCCCCTCTTTTCTAACTTGAGTTGTGTTTTTCGTTCCATCTATATGCTTTATTTTTGTTTGATAGCTTTAATAGGTGGGGGGGGGGGAATTCACTTGGGTTATACTTTATGGGGTTTTTCGCTTGATTATCACCTTGTAAATTCTATTGACTTTTAAACGTTTTCTACTTATTTCTACAGTTTCTTTCGAGATTCCTTTCAAAGGGGTGCCCTCTAGTTCGGCTAGTCCGTCCTATAATATGTCGTATAATATCTCTTTTTCTAACTGTTTTTGTTGTGATTCTACTACTGTACCGCGGGTTTACTTGCATAATTTGTACTGCCATCCATGCCTTCCATTTTGCCATTTTTACGGTGCAGCTAAAATTTCATATGTGTGCTTTATTTTTGTGTAGCTTTATTTTTGGCATTTAGTTAGATTCGAGCATAATATGTCTACTCCGGGGGAGGCTTCCCTGGATTGTGTACGCGTATGCGCTTTCGCTATTTTCGCGCAATTTCTCATAAATTTCTATAAATTTCCCGTTGGAGTAGCCTCCCCCGGAGCATCTCTCTATACTATATTTCATTTATAGTTGGCTTTAAATTTCCATTTCTTCCTTTGCATAGTCTTGTATAGTATATTTTCTATTGCATAGTCGTCTAGTTTTCTAAAATGTATAGCTTCGAATTCGTGCTACCGCAGTGTGATGTTCTGAAAATGAGTTTCCCTATCGTTTTGTTAAAATTTTTCGGGTTACTCTCCCTTTTGAGACCTGCGCTCCCGTCGCGGCTGAAGGGTTATCTGTCTTCTTTGTGTTGAGTCAATGTGCTCTATATATGTTTGTGTGTTGTCCGGCACGTGCCGAAGTAGCTTTACCCGTGTCTCGAAAACAGACCCCTAAAATTTGGCAAAGCCAGGGGCTCGAGTGAGATACAGTTTTAATTCTTTCTGCACTTTAAAACGACGTTTTATCTTTACTAGTACCTAAGTTACGTAGGCTAACCCTCATTTTTATTACTAATTTTGCCTGGAGGCCGCGGCGAGGGCGCGCGTTTCAAAAGAGGGGGTAATCTGTGAAGTATTTTCCGATATTTCCCTTCATTTCCATAGAAATTCACTTAAAACGTAGCGCTATCTTTACGAACAGTAAATGTAAATTACACTCTCGTGTAGGAACCTCAATTCCTTAGCTAATTCTCCAATTCTAAATCGAGCGCTCATTTTCGTCAGTCTTGCAAGTTGCTCCTCTACTGGGAAGTTGGGCGTCCACCATTGTCTCTCCCTGTACGTTTTGGGGGAAATTTGTTATCCATCTGGGGACCCCAATTTGGGCTGGTATCTGTCATTTTGGGTTTGTTTTGTTTATGTTTTGTTGTCACTGCTTTGTGATACCCCTCTTTTGGTAAAAAGTATTTTTGTTTTGGTTTATTGTGTACATTCTGAAATATTGTATCATTCCGTAAATTTCGCAAAAGTAAACTCACGGTACTTTTTAGATTGCCGGCGCGTTTGGTAGTTGTTTAGGGGTAAGCGAGTTAGGCGGAGATGACATGCACACACTCTCGAACCTTGCAAATCTTTACTTAAGTTAATCGTTTACTGACAACGACATATCTTTACACCATATACAAGAAGTTTTAAAGGTCACTTGGCCTGACTTACATCAACCTGCCGTTAATTTTGTTAACGAAATAAAAACTCCTCATATATTTAGATACTGCTATTAAGATTGGCTTGGTTTATTGGCTTGGCTTGGACCACACTGGGATTATCCACAGACAAAAACCCTTACATATTGTTATTAAGCCAAACACGGTTGGTTTGACTTTCTTGACTTGGCTTACACTAATATTACCAATATACTGTTCGCCCTTGATATTTATTAAGACAAGCATCCATGATTCATCGACTTCACTTAGACAACCCTAACATCTAACGCTTACATCTTGATATTAAGCTAAAGAATGGTTGGTTGACTTAAGGTGGTGATTCCTTTTAGAGACATCAACTTTGAACCGCTATTACTCATTCATTCCTTGGAGTAAAGCCATTTTTATATCAAAATGGAGCTTAGAATATTCTCTTTCTAATGAATACAGTAAACCAAACTTTAGCGCTTTGAAATTATTTTACTGCATCTATGCAGTAATTTAATTTTCCAGAATTTTTGCAGACTAAAGTAAATTTTTTCGTGAGGCGTCGGCCACACCATTCGATTCCACTATCAAGTAGCTGGGGACCCTTTTTTAATTATTATAAAACCGCTCTTCGTTATAAAGAAATTAATTAAAATGTATGCGCAACCTGGATTTTGCCTACTTTTCCCAAATTTGGCAAGCGACAACTTTAGCTTGAAAGCAGCAATCGGGGCAACTAAAAAGGGTCCCTGGGTATTTTTGTGCAAAACACGTCTAGTAAGTGGCAACCCTCTATCTTGCATAGTAAATGCTGCACAATCGCTGGAAAAAAATTGGTCATGTTTTTGCAAAAACTACATTTTTATGATAGCAGCGTACGGGATAGCATTTAGAGGATCATAATGCCACGAATAATTGGCCCCGACGAGACCTGCAAATTGACACCCTTAGCTTAATTTTACGGCACGCGTAGCTCAAGAAATGGCGAATTATTTGATTTCTGCAAAAATGACAAGTTTTCAACGCCAAAATAAGAAAATCAGCTATATCTCACAATAGAGAAAAGCTAGGACGGTGCTTCAAAAAGCAAAAATGTAGAGCTCAAAAAGATCTTTAGAATGAATATAAAGATAGCTATGCAGCTCAAATTGTCAAAAATCGGCAAAAACGGCCGTGAACGGAGACGTCAACGTTTTGAAGCGGGATTGCGCGGAGGGTGTTAGAATGCTAAAAGGACTTATTTTGGAAAGTTTCATCAAATTTCATCTTGATTTTAACCGTCAACCAAGAATATGAGCCCAAAAGGAATCACCGCCTTAACTAGACTGCCTCCACATTTCGCCAAAATCTAAACACTTGGCCACCGTCTAAGCCTACATCTACCACTTGGTACCCGTATAAGCCAACTTCACTTTACTTGGCAAAGCTATAAGCCAAGATACTAAACACTCCTTAAAGGATGTCACAAACATAATTTCTTCAGCTAAGAACACACATAAATTAACTTAATGTCCAGGCATGAACGAACCAAATATAAGTTTTTTAACTTTTAACTTTTTGTACAAATTGATCAGAAGTGTTCGAAAGCTTTGAAATCGGCTTTGAAATCGACATGCAGTACATTCAAATTTGTTCAAGTTATCTTCACTACAATGCTAAATTTAAGCTTCCAAGCTCTGTCCAGGTTGAAATAAATAGCTTTAACTATTGTTTGACACTGTTATGTATGTCGGGCCTTCACGGCGTCGACCACTACTACTGGGCCTTGAATTGGTCCTCCGGGCATTGGGCCTAGTTCTCCTGACCCGGCTTGTTCAACAGGCGCCAGGCCGGGCCCGGATCGGGAAATGTCTTCAAAGCAAGAAGGTTCCAGGGGCATACAATGAATGAAGAAAACCAAAAGTTTGCGAATTTCACAATTTGGTTTCGCAGTTCGTCGGGAGAAAGCCAAGGAAAACATCAATAAACTAGAGTAAACTGTTTCTTCTTCTTCTACAGTAACCCGGTAGCGGGATAGAGGAAGGTTTCGTTGTTATTTCGCTTTAACGAATTTAGGGTTTTCCAACCGGTTTTCTTAAAAGACTTTTAAACACCCTGATCAAACGTTTAGTGCTAGACCATAATTAATCACCCCCTAATTTGTTTACTTCCAGCTGCCTGAAATTTTTCTAACTGCTTGCTTTTTTCGTTTCGTTTGCTTAATTCTAAATTTAACGCAGTGTATTATACTGCAGTTTTTTTTGAAAAGAATACTAAGACTCGAAAATTTTATCTACGATTGAACAGTTTTAATCACATTTGTCCTGATCTATTCTACTTATTTCGCAATAACCAGTGTATTGTGAGTCAAACCGCAGTTAATAAGTAATTTAAGCGTTTTTTAAACTTTTCTGGATTGTTTCTTTGTGAGGCAAATGAATTTTTATGGTACCGGTAAATAGAGTAGATCATCATGGGTTAGATCCCATTTTTCATTTGTGCGATGGAGAAATCCAGCCGAGATGCCTTCGCTGCTGGTGTTGACAACTTTCCCGACAGCCTTAGCTATAAGCTGGTTGTTAGATGACTGTCGGCTTTGTGGAACTCCGAATATGGTATATGTAGTGATGTCGTCACGTTGGCATCAGAGAGGGAGTAGCTCCACTTTTTTCCATTCAGCTGTCCGATCCTTGCTACAATTGCCTGAACCCGGGAGCAAGTATTGGTCGTTGGGCCGCTGCTGAAGGTGAGAATTCAATATTCTTCATTTTTTGATGTCGGACTGCCCATCGATTTGCACTGACAGTGCCGTTCTGTTCAGGAAAAACTAGTTGAGGAGATGAGGCCATCTATTTGGTTTCGTTTCCATTGGCCAAACATATAGAGGCTTTACCTTGTAGCCAACCTTTACCCGAAATGATTGCTTCATGTAAGATGCGATAGATGCCTACACTTTCTGAGTAGATCGTATGAGTGGATGTGCCATTTTTACCAATTCCATGAATAATTCGAAGGATCTAGTGCTGTCCAAGTCTTTGTCCAGAATGAATACATAGTCGAACGCTAAAATAAACTAATTCCAGTCAAACAAATTACCCCTTAGAATGGGAACAATATCGACGTGTGTTTGAAATTTATATGTTCAAGGTTTTATTTGTTTTTCATAGAACATATTGTTCTACTGTGACGTAGCATCTGACTAGTTTCAACTCCCCAACATTTGCCGTTTCTGAGACAAAATAATGGCAGTATTTTATTGTCATTGCCAATTGTACAAGTAAAATTCTATTTAAGGAAACCATGAGTACATACATAAGAGTATGACAAGCGACATACGCTATGTATTATCAGCTCGCTACATCCTCTGCACGCTATCGGCTTACCCCCTCCCCTATAAATCAGACCCCCTTTTCAAAGGAAATTCGAAAACACAACTAGTGAGCTGGTTCAAAGCGCGTCTGTTGCATGCAAACATAGCGGGAGAATTTCTTTGACAATTTATGGGGGGGGGGGTAAGCCGATAGCGCGCATCGGATGTAGCGAGCTCATAATACATAGCTTGTCATGAAACCTACTGTCTAATACCATTATCTCACCCGAACGTAGTGTTTGTGGAGACCATGGCACAGACGGGAGGCCGTCGGGACAGCCTGGTGAACGTGAAACGTAATCTTCGTGACACCTTAAATTCTTTTGCAAGCCATGAGGCTGTAATTTGTCATATTGGTGTATACTGCTAAAATTTTGTGTAGGTATATTTTGGACCATTCTGAGTTCAAACCCATCTTAACTTCAATTTTACGAAAGTTTGTTTTGTGCACACCTATATATGCCAAAGCACAGCCTCCGCTTGCACCAGAATTAAAATTTCCTTCCTTGGCCAAAAATGTAGAAATTCTCTGCGAAGCTTCAACACTGAAGGTTAGTTGCCTTAGCTACACATTGCTGTAGCTGTTTGGTATTTTTCTGCTAATGTGGACACATAGCCTCATGCTTATCTTACACCTTACCTTTAGCCCCAGCCTTAGCTGAAATTGATAATCAGAAAGAGCGTTTTCAATCAAGTTTGGAAGTGAGGCAAATTCCATCATAAACATCCATATCGGCTTTGCGGATTTTTTCGCTAAAATGTTTAATTTTTTGAGAAAATCGGGCAAAATTTCGAAACTTGTTCCAAAAATGGAAAAATTTTTGCAAATTTTTAGGGATGCACCGGGGCCTGGTCCCGGCCCCGGCACCGGGGCCAGGCCCCGCTCCCGGTAGTCAGGCCCCGGTGGTCAGGCCCCGGTCCCGACCGGTGCCAAAAATTTGCAAAATTTTGGAAATGTTTAACATTTTATGACCAAAATTTTGAAATTTCGAAAGCCAAGAAGTGTTGCCACATAAAATAATTATAGTTAATTAATTAACAAATAAATAAATTATCAATAGCAGTCAATAAACCGGAACAATATACAGTAAATATTGCTTCAAGTTAACAAGAACAAATGAGATTTTAAAAAATTAAAACATAAGCTAATAAAACCAAGAGTACATAATGATAAGAGTATGACGAGCGTCACACTCTATGCAAAACTATGCTATGCGCGCTATCGGCTGACCCCCCCCACGAATTGACCCCCCTCTCATACCGCCCCTATATGGGTACGTGGTCCAAACGGGGGTCGCTCACTGCTTTGCCTAATTACACGCAGAAATTAACAGGGGCCCAATTTGGGGAGGGGGTTTAAGCGTGTATGTTTAACACTTGTATGTAGAAAACATGCTAAGCGAGTGAGTGACCTCCGTTTGGGACTATGTACCCATATAGGGGCGGTGTGAGAGGGGGTCAATTCGTGGGGGGGTCAGCCGATAGCGCGCATAGCATAGTTTTCCTCTTCACTGCATAGAGTGTGACACTCGTCATACTCTTATCACTATGTACTCTTGATAAAACATAATAACAAGCTTTAGAACTATGCATAAACTATTATAAAAATAATGTAAAAGATAATATTAAAGTTAAAAAACACCTATAAACAGAAATATATTGCACTACTTGTTCATACTTTAAAAATTTACGCATGTGTCCAACCTTGCTCTGGACACAGATAATTTACTCATCTGTCCGGACAGAATTTACTCATCTGTCTGGATATTTTCAGAAGTGTCCAATTTACTCATTTATAGTATATATAATACGTTAGAGGATTCATTAAAAATACTAATAGATGTTTAATGATGTATAACAAATGTTTAAAATAGTCTGCAAAACATACTTGTCGAATTAATTTTCTTCGTATCTTTGAGGTATCCATACAAATTGTTAGGCTGATTGAAGGGCGTCAATTGAAGCGCCTTAATTCCCAACAAACATAGTAATAGCATGCAGTTTGTTGCCTGCGCGGATGATAAGTTGAATCTACCCACCTCACATAAATTTTCCACTTGAAGATTAAGTAGGGTCGGTCCAAACAGCTTAGCAGCGTCTTCAATTACATCTGGCGCGACATCTGTAAATAGAATGACTTGCATCCAAAAAAGTTTAGCGAATAGCTCTATGGGAATTCTGTTCCAGTTCAACAGTAAAATTAAGCGCCAAATATTCCAGTTTGTGACATCGGTTGCACTTTTTCCAGCAGCAGGACACTTCCGGCTGTCATATACATGTGCATAGAATCGCGGAGCCCTGCAACAATTGTTTGATTCTTCACTTCTTTTGTCGCCAAATGTTGCAGTTTAGATCATCATTCACTAGGTTGGATTTTACTAAACATGTATTCGCAGATCGTTACACATGGCACACAAAGCGACTAATCGTTCTAACATCAGAACTACAACAATAGATCACATCACAACAATCACTTCACACGCTATAGACCATCAGCTCGTTCTCTGCATACTATTGGCTGAGCCCCCCCATAAATCAGACCCTCTTTATCAAATCAGATTGTATGCTTGCACGCTGAAGCTCCAAAACACAACTAGTCAGTTGGTTCTAAGTGTGTTCCTTAATAATAATGGCGGGCGAATTTCTGTGATAATTTTGAGGGAGGGTCAGAAAAGATGTAGCAAGCTGCTAATACATAGCGTATGACACTTGACATACTCTTATGCATTATGTGCTTTTGATAGTTATATTATGTACTCTTTAAACACTTTAAATGGAAGAAATTAACGTCTAATAGACCTTATCTGAATTCTGTCATTCTTCTAGCTTCTACCTCAGTTCTAAAGTAGATCCAATTGAAAAAGGTCTATCTTGACCATGATGTCAACAAACAAGACAACAAAAGTTGTGGATGTGATTCGCACCAAGCACCCGAATATTTCGAGTCACTTGTTTCGTTTTTCTGTCAATTTTCTGTTTCTGGAGAAATTTTGGATTTCTTGAAATCACAATTTTTATTGAAATTATGTTTTGAACCAGAAGAGTTTGAGCATTAAGAGCCAAAATCCTCATCTCTAGTTTAAACCCAGTTTTGATTTAATCAAAATTTTCAGCTCTATAAAACTGTAATCAATTTGTTCTGTTATGATTTTAACTTCCAATTTTGAACTGCTTTGACGTGACGAATCAGAACAAAAACTGTTCTCTATCAAAAATAAAAACCACCCCAGTTGTGTCCAAAGTCTAAAACTCACCGTATTGAAATAGGAAAGGCAGAGTTAACATTATCCAATCTTTCAGTCTACATGTACTACGTGGTGACCGGGGCCTGTCTCCGGATTGCAGTAGAGTCCATAACCTGGTACAATGGGCTTTATGGATGACTGATTGCAGCGACTTGCAGCTGGTGTGACTACTTTTGACTAATTTGATACGACGCTTTCATTACCAAGTTTCATTTTCATTAGTAGTAATTAGTGCATTCCCAGCGTGCATTCTAAGTTTACATTCTGAAGTCGTGGATTAAATCTCCATTTATGTAATTAGTTTGAAAAATATTAACCAAAACTCAGCCGCCAAGTTCAGAAAATGTCTAGCTGATCAGGCTGTTTGACAATCCACTGAAACGCTTAGAAATTTAGCCTTTGTCTTCGAATAATTTCCCCAAGCCTGATTCTCTATTTTTAAGCGAATAATCGTCCAAGTCAATTATTAAATTTATGACGTAAGAGATAAAGTTCTTCGAGAGTGGGTTTTTTAGGTACCTCTAACTAGTGACGTCGAATAACTGATTTCGTCGAACAGCGATCAATCATTTTGATCAAATGACAACAATTGACGGGCTTGAAAGATATTTGGCACTATGAAACTTTGGAGTTTTCCCGGGGGCCAAAAATACCAGAACACAGAATAAACAGGCAGGAAACCTAGGTCGACTAGCGAAAACAAGAGAAAATTAAAAAATAACACTAATAGAGGGGGACTATGTATAGCAGAACTAACGAACCAACGGAACTAACGTTACAAAAACACCACCTTTCAACACGAGAGAAACACTTAAGACTGACTACTTTATATTCCTGCATCAGACCACCCCCACCCCTAGTTAGCCAATAAGGAAAGACCTTTTGATTTTGAAAGACTCCTGGTAGAGCACTCGTAACAACTTGAATCAGCTTATATCTAGGCTCAAAGGTTCTATCTTTACGGCCGCCTGATTTCTAGACTTGAACGTCAAGTAGTGTTTTTGAAGTATTGGATCAAAATTTTTTGTAATACTGACTGTTTTAGTATGTTTCAAAGAATCATACATTTCCCTTCCCCAAAGCAGATACACTAAACAAAACACTTTAACATAGTTACACGAAATATATAAATATATAGTTATAATTTTTGGAGCCGAGCAAGTATGCTCTACTTCCATCAAAAGGTTTCCCATCACATTATCTCCTGGTAAACCGGCATCTGTGCGCTGCAAATACTCCTGTAAATCATTCTTCCCTAGAAGACTACCCCACTCAGCATCGTATGTCGAAGCTTCAATTAACCATGCATCGCCAGTGGAAAGCAGTAGTTTGTGCAAGTAATAGTTTTTTGATAGAAGTCAGAGCATACTTGCTCGGTCCAAAAATTATCCTCGAATCCTCATTGTGGCGGATTCCCAGGGGAGAGTTTTTCCGTCTTCAGATCACTATCATATGCTGTTCCTGCCGGGAGCGAAGATTCAGCTCATTTTGAAAGTTCTTCGCATGGCTTTTCAAGACGGATATGGCGTGGCCATGGCTTTTGGAGGAACGAATAACGTTGTCGTTCGTCGCTACACCAATGGATATCCTGAAGAAAAAGTGGGTCAATTCTGAATATTGGGAAGATTTTGCGAAACAGATTCAGCGTTTTAAGGAAGAAAGCCCTCAGGCAGCCCTTGTTCTGTCAGAGATACCACCACGCCTTGCTGGGAACTTTGCCATGGAGGCCCGCAAATTGATAAACCGGGTCAATAACTCCTTAGCCCAGCTGTGCAACGAGCACACGCGTGCTAAGAAACAGGGTCGCTTAGTTGAAAGTAACCGCTAGGTTATATGATCCACAATTTTTCAAACGAAAAGGTTACGGAACCTGTGACATTCATCTGAACAACCAAGGTACAGAACTAGTGGTAAATGCTCTCTTGCTTAACACTGCTGATATGGCTTTATCGGAGGAGTGTACAGGCTCCTAAATATCCGATGAAACATGTCGATGGCGTTAAGCGGTAAAGGCCGAGAAAAGTTTCTTGTTAAACAATTTTGTGCTTTCAGAACCATTTTCACGTTTTCAGTTTTAATATAACCTACCGTATTAAATCCACCGATAATTTAGGTTTGTTTTTGTCTGCTGTTGCTGCGTGTCCGTATACTGTTTCGTTTAACTACGTTAAGGCGTTTTGTTTAGTGCCTCTGTTTTGGGGGGAAGGGAAACGTAAGATTCTTTGAAGCATACTAAAACAGTCAGTATTACAGAAACTTTGACCCAACACTTCAACAAAAACACTGTTTGACGTTCAAGCCTAGATTGGTTCGGAAGTTCTTGAAAATTCTTTGAAGTGGGACAGCGCCGCCTAGGGGCTGAAAAGCTGACTAAGGTCATGTTATAAAAACCAGTATCAGATCAAATCTCAACACCTAAATTTCACAAAAAGACTGTCTAACATTTCTAATAACACTCATACCTAAATATACAGACAAAGCACACTCTAAAAATGCCCACTCATTACACATGTCTTTTGCAGAGAGATATTACATTCTTGAGTCAGAGCTTTATTTCCATCCTTTTCGTGCTCTGGGTTAAAACAATTAAACTGTCGAACGTTTATCGTTCTTGCTGATTTCTCATCTTGACAAACTCATATTAGCCTTTTGCGCGTTTGAGGAAAAAACACCTTATGGACTTTTCCATACTAGTCGGTTTTAGGATCGTAAAGATCGCCAGGAGCAGCGACAGCTGTTACAGCAGCAAGAAACGCCAGTTTGGGAGTACAGTCGAGGATTACTTCTAAAGGATATATTTAACATTGGATCGGGGAGACCAGTGGGCGACCCGAGTCCATTTCATGGCCAGTCCGGCCCGGCCTCGCCATTGGCAGACTTGAGACCAAATTAGGTGAGCAAACGTTTCCTAAATACGAATGCATCTATATTTTCAGGAAAAAGAGAAATGGTACCATTTTGAGGAACACAGTAACATTTTAATAACAGTTTGAGCAATTCAACTCGTACTGTAATAAGTGTAACATTTTGAGAACAAGAATAAGTACAAGCACAAGTACAAGTGTATTGAGAAAATTGAACATTACATCGATAAAAAATTTTTCAGCAGTTGGTTAGATTTTTAAATCAATGACAGTGGATTGGAAATTTAAGGTGGTGGTATCCTTTTGTGCAGTGCTTTTGTGGTGTTTTTTGAAACGCTATAACTTTCGCAATTTTGGGAGTTGCAAAGAGCTTTATACATCGTTTTAAAGCTTATTATCTGTACATTCACATGAACTTACAGAACTGACAAAATTAGCAAAAAAATAGCAGAAATTTTCTGACATGCTGACATCTAACAGGATGAATATAGACCAAAATTTTTTGAACATCGATTTCTCAAAACTGAAGAATCGGCCAAAAGTTGTTTTTGTGCCACGATATGAAGGACATATGGGCCGAGGGACGTTTTTTTGGATTTGGCTCAGCAGGTCTTAACGGTCGAGAAAATCGGCCAAATGCGCAGTAACACGAAATTTCGCAACTTCGCATTGAGTTTTCTTGCTACTCAGTAAGTTTTAGCCCAAACCAAGAAAAACGTCCCTCCGCAGAAGTGCGAATTTCGAGTCTGCCGAAAATCTCCAGAATCCGTCGAGTAGTTTTTGAGAAATCGATGTTCGAAACAAAATAATCGCAGTTTTGCCAAAATGGTTTTTCGGCCAAATCTGTAGCTTGAAGCAATAAAGTCCGGCTAATAGGCATTCATAAAATGTGCATTTGGACGATGTATCGATTGAGTATAACTAAGCCAATTTTGTCCTTAACATGTGGCAGTAATTTTGAAAAAACTGATTTCCTCAAAAATAGTAATTTTTTGACCCTAAAAACAGTATTTTGCTTATACTGACTTAACCACTGGAGATAGCTCAAAGGTTGTAAGAGCAAAAATGTTCATTTTCGAGTCCTCTTTCCAGCCATACCAACCAATCCCGTGTCTTGTCTACCTACTCGGAGCTTAAGGCCAAAAACCAAAACTTTCTTATCTTTTGGCCTGAGAATACGGGACTGGTCCTAAAATGTTAAAGAGCACGGAAATAGGTTATTTCGTAAGTTTTAGCCCTTTGCGTAAAGGATTAAAGCCGTAGGAGTCAAAAATACCCGAAAGGAAACCTCGATTTTCAATCTATATTTGATGGGATTCCGTTGCTTTGATAGGCTTTTAACTAAATAAATTTGGATTGTTAACTCCTATCTGATAATAATAATAATATTGAGTGAAATACGAAAAGCAGAAATTCTAAACGATTATTTTGCATCTGTATTTGTTACTGATAATGGAAAGTTGCTAAATATTGGTTCCAAAATGCCAAAAATTCCCTTTCCGGAGCCAAATTTCTCGGAACAATCAGTTTATGAATACATTCGTAAAAGCAAAAGCAAGAAAAGCTTTGGTTGCGATGGGATACCTCAATTTTTTCTTAAAAATATTGCTATTTCCATTTGTAAACCATTAGCCAAAATTTACAGAGTGTCCTATATTACAGGAAAAATACCGACTGAATGGAAAATTGCAAAAATTACTCCTGTTTTTAAAAAAGGAAACCGCGCACAAGCAAAAACTTATCGTCCGATAAGTCTTTTGTGTGCTTGTAGTAAGTTCATGGAAGCAATATTATGCGATTGCTTAAAATCCTTCCTGAAACTAAATCAATTTATATCTACTAATCAATTCGGTTTTATGAGTGGACGTTCAACCGTTGTGCAATTATTAGATTGTTTTGAAGATTGGACCAGAAGCGTGGACGAAGGAAAATTTGTAGATGTTGTGTATATGGACATAGCTAAAGCCTTTGACAGTGTGTCTCATTTGAAACTGTTAACTAAAGTTAGGTCGTTGGGTATTCCAAATACTTTTTCAGTATGGTTGGAAAACTATCTTACAGAAAGAAAACAGTTTGTGCAGATCGGATCTTATAGATCTAATTGTAGAAATGTCACTTCTGGAGTACCTCAAGGAAGTATTTTAGGTCCTATTCTTTTTCTGATATACATAAACGATCTAGCAGAAGTGGTAAATTATAGCTCTCTGAAATTATTTGCAGATGATTCTAAACTTTATCTTAGCTTCCCTAAAGATTTTAGTACCCAATATTTGCAACATGATTTAACACAGATAGAATCCTGGTTCCAAGCCATGCAACTACAAGTAGCTGTTCAAAAATGTTCTGTGTTACATATTGGAAGGTAAAATCCTTGCACTCCATATTTTCTTAACAATGAACCGCTAAGTAAAGTAAATAGCATTAAAAATTTAGGTGTGACTGTGACTTGCGATTTAAAAAGCCACATTCATTGCTCAAAGCTAGCTGCCGATGGAAATCGTCTCGTAAATTTAATATTTAAAAGTTTTGTTTCCAGGGAACCTAAGTTTTTGATCAAAGTTTTCAACACATATGTTCGTCCGAAGTTAGAGTATGCATCTGAAATTTGGAATCCGCATTACTTAGAAGACATTGACTTAATAGAAAATGTCCAACGAAAATTTACAAAAATGTTACCGGGGATGTCTGCAGTTCCTTATCCGGCTAGACTGGAAAGGCTACATATGACCAGCTTGGAAGAACGCAGAATTGTAAAAGGCCTTACTCTCGTTTTTAAGTTACTTAATAATGAGTTAGATATGTTTTCAGATATCTTTTTCGCTTTTCATACAGATTGTATGGTAAGGGGTCATAATATGAAACTTTTTTTACAAAAGATGCCGTTTGGATGTAAGAAAAAACTTTTTTACTTTACGTGTTGTTCCAATTTGGAACTCACTCCCAAATTCTGTTATCAGCAGTCTAAATTCTGATACTTTTAAAAGAAATTTGCAAGATGTTTGTTTTCAGCGGTTTCTTAAAGGCCGAGCATTAGTAGCCAGATAATGGCTCTCTCGACCTTATCATTGCTGCACTACATTGTCGTAATTGCTTTTGATTCTTGCCGTAAAGAAATGGATTGTGCTGGCAATAAACTAAACTAAACTAAACTATTCCAGGTGCCCGATCTCATCTGCCGGTAAAACTGGGGCGACTGGCTTCGGATCCCCAGCCTTAGGCAATACTGCCTTTGCTCCTTCGTCCAGTGCTGTCTCTCCCTTTGGCGCCAGTCGAGCCCCCTTCAATTTGCAAATTGCACCGGGGGGCGTGAAACGAGGCAAAGCTTAGGTAACTTGGAAAGTTGTCATTCTTTGACATTATGTTGTTAGATGTTAGTTAACGTCTTTTCATTGTACTGTAATATTTTGTCTATTATGATAGTTATTTTGTACTTTGGTGTGATAAACGATCTGTGTTTATCAGCAGTTTTGGTTTCCAGTGCAGAATTTACGCAAGACAGAAAGTGGAGTAAAGCCCGGTTCTTACTTTTTGTGCTTTGTGCTTTGCCCTTCGTGCTTTGTGATTTGTCCTTTGTGCTCACCCGAGAGCACAAAACACTGTGCCTTTCCGAAAAGTATGAAACGGAAAGCACAAAGCACACGAAGTATAAACCGCGCTTAAGACATTAACAGTGGACTGCCCCAATCGTCAGGACTCAGGTGATACTATTAGTTTCAGCATAGCTGCTATCGACTTTATGCCCAGCAGCACTCAGTGATTAACGTCGGGTATAAAATTGGAAGAATTTATTCTCGAGCTTTTTCACATCTTCATCATGTTTAACTTGCAAATAATGGTCACAAAGTTTGTGTAACCAGGTAGATACTACCTAGTATTTACAATGATCTTCGCTTTATGTAGACGTTCGTTCAAGCTCAAAACATTCTCGCTGTTATCATTGTCATTAGCACTAAAACAAGAGCAGTTGGGAAGTTGAGCTTGACAGGATCAGCCTTGTTACAATAGTCTCTGTCATCGCAAATGCATACTGTTCCAGTATGTCCGTCTTCGGACAGATGGTTGCATCCAATTGGAGTAAACTCCTCTATGTCGTCAACACAGCCTTTTTCCAATATTCGATTTCCTGTAAAATACATTCACAGACACAAGTCCGTAGTTCATGTTCCACATGAAAAGCTGTCTAAGGTTGGAAAATGGAATATACCCGTCTGATCAAAAACACTACCGTCGGCACTTTTAATATTTGCGCTGTGGTTCAGATTTAAAATTCGAAAATAAAGACAAGTAATTGACTAAACATAATTAAGAAATTAAAATGTAATTATAATCGTTTAATTACCGGTAGTATCATCTTTTCCATACAATTTCACGCAGTATTTGTCCTCACATTTTTCACTATGACTGGCATCGCATTTAATATCCTCCTTGGATCCGATTTCTCCGCAGAGATAACAGTGCAATCCTGAAATTTTAAGCACAGATTATGTGATATTCTGGCTACTTAGTTAGAACAGATATGTATTTCTCTATCCTCAGCACTAGATTGTGTTGAATTCAGAATATTAATGTCAAAGTCAAACATACATCTCAAAATATTTTTGAAAAGTCGCGAAATATTTTGGAACAGTCTAGAAAGTTAGCTTTTGTCTCGAAATATTGAAAAAGTTCTCGAAATATTTGAGACAAAAATCCAAGTTTATGAGAAACCTTGTGTACTTCCTGTGACTTATATCGTGACACACCTATTACTTAATTGTTCTTTTTTCTTCAGTATTCTAATGATGTTCCATCAGTTATTAATTAATTAAATTGCGCTATTCACACCTTATTTTTATTAACATCTAGACCTGTGCTCCAGTTGAAATGATTAAACTACCTTAGGGTAATTGACAACTCTGGTAATATTAATGAGTTCTGTTACAATAACTGCTTGGACGTCAGATAAAACACTTTAACAAAGGCAAGATATGAGGCAAATCCAAAGATGATAACAATCCAAAATAAGCTGAATTTTAACATTATTTTTGATTCTAGTTTGGCTTTTTACATTACATATTTTCAGTCAGTATGTATTTCTCAGCACCAAAAACTGCAACTGAAAGATGCAGAGCTCGTAACCAGGAACTGAAACTGAAAATGCAAGAAACCGGTGGCTGCAACTAAAACTGAAACTGAAACTAAAATTGTATGATTTGCCGCTTGAAACTGAAGCAAAAATTTTGAATGAATCAGGCCTGAAACTGAAATAATTTCAGTCGACCATTAAGCTCTCACTTGGCCTGAAAGATGGAATCAAATTAGGGATCTTTTACGCCTTTCCCCACAGCCCTAACCTTTGATTTTTTGACTATTTTTTGATATTTTTTGGTTTCCCTTGGTCCCCCCTCAAGAAAAATTTTGTTTTTTAAAATTTTTTAAATTTTTTATTTTTGAATTTTTGAGTTAATCAGCCTCTAATACGCACCCATACCAAATTTCAAAGTTATTGCTCAAAAAATCAAAAGTTAGGGCGGGGGGATCGCAAAAGATCCCAATTTAGCTCTACGTTTAGACTGAAAGTTGTAATTTTAGACTACACTTAGCCTGAAAATAAACGATTCAGATGACGTGTTGTCTGAAATTATTGTCAGCTCGAACATATGCATGTTTTCCTTACCTTAAGCTCGTGCTCACACTAAAGTTCTTGAAACGGTGCAGAAAATTTATGGCCAATTTTATTCGAACTTTCAGAAAAATATTCCTATGGTTGTAAACATTGCCTCGTGTTTTATATGTACAAATTTACGTAGAAATCCAAACTTGCAGTTATAGAAATATTTGTAGAAGTTGCACCCGATGATAAATGGTCATTAAGTGCTGTGCAAGCTCTGTAATTTCAGTCTTCAGCTTTTATCGTTTTCGTGTACTGGTGTTTTGATGAATTTTCTTTAATAAATTGTTGAGCGATCTTGCTGAAAATAAGCTTGTGTAATGAAGTGAGCAAGATCAAAACTCT
>JASAND010011553.1:0-75107 GCA_030248195.1 Trissonchulus latispiculum
TGGCGTGGGTCAAAAATTAGTCTTCAAAAGTGGTCATGTTTGGTTTCAAATGAAAGCCCATTGCATTGTTCAAGCTCCTTATCTGCGTTAGCCTCACTGCTGGAAGGGAACCTTTAAAATGACAGAAGGACAAGTAATAAAAATGCTCCTCCGGAGCATGAAAAAGTAATATGGGTGGTGGTGAGGTTGTAAAATCAAGGAGAGGACTAGTCTTAAATATCCCTAATATGGGGCTAGGTTCAAAAAAAAGAAGAGGACTAGGTTGTGGGCGAATTAATATGGGCACAGCTTCGCCGAGCAACCCATATTCGCGGGCTTTCACGCTTCGCCATTTCGATTGCCATATACAAAGCAATTAATGTCAGTCAATAAATACAATTCCAGCAGTTACATATAAATAAACTATATAGTATATTGTGCTGGACTACGACTAGCAACGAGAAAAAACCGAGGCTATGATTGTAACGCTAACGGTTGAATAGAAATAGAAGATCGCCGGAGAGAGTCCTGATCCTGAAGTTATTGTTGAAATATGTTCTTTTCTTATAAATGGTTAAAACGCTCAGTAGATAAATATTCAGAGTTTATCGAAAGAAATGTCTGCTTCCACTAAAACTCGTTTATCATAGTCGTATATTATTTACCTACCGTAACTACTGGTACGTATAATATGTATATAACTTTTTCAGTCCGCGAATATGGGTTGCTCGGCGAAGCTGTGCCCATATTAATTCGCCCACAACCTAGTCCTCTTCTTTTTTTTGAACCTAGCCCCATATTAGACATTTTTAAGACTAGTCCTCTCTTGATTTTACAACCTCACCACTACCCATATTACTTTTTCATGCTCCGGAGGAGCATTTTTATTACTTGTATATATATCCATGTATAAATGTATAAATGTATAATTAAACCCGGTTCTGGGTTCTGGGGAACGGGGTCGAGATTTTAAGCTTCTCCCTGTAAAAGAATACATGATTGACCTCTTAGTTTGCTGTTGTTCAATTCTGACTTGACCCCTATCACATATTCATTCACGTAAGGGTGTTTTTGCTGGGCTTGTTCATCATTGTTTTTGTCAGCTTTTTTGATGTTGATCTATCTATACCTTAGTTGCCGGTTTACAAGGCGGCCTCTGCCGTCATTTAAACAGGACATTGCGCTAACTTTAGTTTCCTGTTTCGCAACACTGTCGACGGGGGGGTTCGACTGATAAGGATTCATGTTTGTTGTAATGGAAGGGGTTTAGCATTGTGAGATAGTTTCACCAAATAAATAAACCAACCAGTGTGTATGTGTGTGCGTGTATGCACTGATAAGGGCAGTGATTTGACGATCCCCCTTTTGTAAACTGCTTAGCTTGCTGCCTCTTTGAACTACATGTATCATATATGCATATAGGAAAGAGTATCTGTTAATAAATAATTATATTATATACCAAATGTATGGAAGGTATTTTTCGGTGCATTTACGTACGTACGTATATATATGTTGTGTGTGCTGGATCGAGCATGTGCTGTTTTTGTTAGCATACTTAAGTAGTGAAACCGTTTTCCCCAAAATTTCAAAATCTCCACAGACCCGTTGATTCCCCCCCTCTCCCCTTTTGGGGACAAAGACGTGTCCTGAAAACAGCTCCAGTTCAGACGGCTTTTCAAGGTCGATTCACAGCCTATCGTTTGTCTCGTGTCGTGAGTCGACCTTGCTGAGGGTGGTAAATTCTTCACTAGCTCTGAATTCCAATATTCTAGTGAAACCCTTCCATTTTATTCGTCTGTGCATCAAAAAAAGTTAACATATTTTTAACTTCCTTCTTATATTTTTTGAATGAATGAATGTACCTACTATTGACTGAATTGCCCCCCCCCCCCTACTCACTCCACATGGAACATGTGATCTTGTTTTATTTTTTCATTTTGTTTATGTGCTACGCATATCTCTGTTTTAGGCTATATTATCTGCAACAGGAGAATCAGATTGGAAGACGCCTGGCGGATCTGAGCACTACTGATGGAGAGGATACCAAAAGGCCGCCTTCGGATAGGAATCCTATGGTAGGTGGTTCCATCCCCCCCCAACTTCCCGCCCACTTTTGTCCTGGTAGGAGTATATATGTCAGACGAATCCGTCAGTATCGTTTTTTCCATTTCTGGTCTAACTAACTTGCAGCAAAAACTCACCTCTTTCTGTCCCTTAAACTTTTTTGAAGTGTACGTATGATAGTCTGTTAATGTACATCTGCTGAATGGTGTATGATTGTATATATATATATATATATATATATATATATATATATATATATATATATATATATATATATATGTATATATATAATTTTTGGAGGTCTCCCCCTGAAATGCTTTGTTTTTGTTTCAGGCTGAGAGGACAAACTCCCAACTGGGACCATCCTCGTCCTCAGTTCCAGGCTTGTCCTCCGGAGATCAGTCGGATCGGATCAGCACTAGATCCTCTAATGGTATACAATACACATATATACTGGCATTTTTTAGGGTTTTGAAAGTGGGGGGGGGTTGCCCCCCCCCCCCTAGGGAGGGGGAAGTGTGGGGGGGGCGAGACAAAGGTAAGAATACACCGAACTTTTTAGCGAAAAATTAGCATTTTAAGGTAAAAACGCAAAAAATCGCTGCTTTTAAGCTTAAAATGAGCTTATAAGTCCATAAATTAGCTAAAACTTTAAAAATTGAGAAAATGTTTGAAAACTTGACCTCAAAAACCTAATTTTTTGACACTTAAGCGACCCCCAAAAAAGTGGGTGGGGGCTTGCCGAAAAGTGGGGGGGGGGGGGCGAAAGTGGGGGGTGCGAAAAATAGAGGGGGGAACCCAAAAGTGGTGGCCCCCTCCTCTAAAACTATGACATTACTGTGCTTTTTTTTTTTTTTTTTACTGGGGGGAGGGGGGGGCCCCCCCCCCACTTTTTGGGTTCCCCCCACTCGACCCCTTCCCCCCCACTCGGCCCCACCACCACTTTTTTGGGCTTCCCCCCCGCCCCCCACTCACTATAAGGTGCCCAGAAAATGCCAAATTTTAAGGATTTTTGGTCAAAATTTTCAAACATTTTCCGGCGTCGCCGGAATTTTTTGTCGATAATCTATTTTGTTGCTATATTTTTTCGATATATTTTTGTGCTCAAACTCGATTTTTGATCCCTTTTTAGCATAGTTATAGCAGTATATGTAAAAAAACAGGCTAGTTTTACTGCGTTTTTAGCGATTTTAGACCAATTTGGATTCCCCCCCCACTTTTTGGGTTCCCCCCCCCCCACTAGTGGGGGGGGGGCTCCCCCCCACTCCCCCCCACTTTTTTCGCCTAGAAACAGCCCAGCAGTATATATATATATATATATATATCATAGGGGTCGCGGCAGCGACCCCTATAATATGTGTCAAAAGTCCCTGGAGACACCGTAAAATAAGCTGCGCAGAGGCTGCGCAAAATCCTGCGCAGATCCTGCGCAGATTTCATGCGCAAATTGTAGAGCACATCGAGTTTAGTATGTGTGCGAAGTTTCAGCCCCGTATCACTTTCCGTTAAAAAGTTGCGCCCCGGACCGGTTATGGCGGCGATGTTTTTTTATTTTTTCCGGTTTCTCCTATTTAATGGTCGTATTGTCCTGACTTTCCGCCTCTTTCACGTAATCTGCAGCGGAGGCCGGACCTAAAGGGGTATAGGGTCTGGTAGTACCCCATGCGCCATTTAAGAATCGCTACTTTTTTTGCGCCGCAGGTGCGCCACAGCGCCGCAGCGGCGCCGCAAAGTCGGCTCAGAGCGAAAAGTGACCATTTTTGTGGTCGCTGCGCAGCTCGAACGTTAAGAGCTGGAGCCGATTTCTTTTTATATTCAGAAACTACATATATTGAACTAACTAAATAGCTAAGTCTCGTTTCTCTATCACTTCCCATGCGACCACAGTGGCCGGTCAAAAATGGTGAAAATTCGAAAAATGAAAAATCGAAATTTCTCGCTGTGTATTCAACTTAGAAAGCTCAGTTCTTTCATACAAAGCTTTTCTGGCACGGCGAATTGATTCCCGTAAGCAGTTTTGCCGTCGGACTCACCCATTTTGCTGGGCTGGTTCCACTTTGCTGTCGGGAGGGTCAAGTCGGTACCGACTTCCAAGAACACCATATAGGACTGTGCATAGCCTCTCAAAACTTTGTCTATAGGGGTTTTCTGGTGTGCCCACCTCATTCCCGGTATCCGTTTTGCCGTCCGACCCACCCATTTTGCTGGGCTGGTTCTACTTTGCCGTCGGGAGGGTCAAGTCGGAAACCGCTTCCTGGAGATCCATAGTAGGCTCTACCTGGCCTCTCAAAACTTTGTCTGTAGGGGTTTTCTGGTGTGCCTAGCTCATTGCCGGTATTCGTTTTGCCGTCCGACCCGACGTACCTATTTTGCTGGGCTGATTTTACTTTGCCGTTTGAAGAGTCAGTCGGGTGGTAGGGTCAAATGGTGGAAAATAAAGTTTCTCAAAAGTGGTCAAATTTGGTATCGAATGAAAGCCCTAAGTGAGCTGAGCAACTTTTGCGGTGTCGGATTTATGCCTTTCTCAACCGGAATTTAAAGGATAGACATAGGCCCAACACACATATTATCCCCTTTTGTGCGGAGCATTTTTGTTACTTGTATATATATATATACAAGTAATAAAAATGCTCCTCTGGAGCATGAAAAAGTAATATGGGTGATGGTGAGGTTGCAAAATCAAGAGAGGACTAGTCTTAAAAATGCTTAATATGGGGGCTAGGTTCAAAAACAGAAGAGGACTAGGTTGTGAGCGAATTAATATGGGCACAGCTTCGCCGAACAACCCATATTCGCGGATTGCGAAATTATATATGCATACGTAACAATGTTTCGATTTATATACTTTATAGTGCACAAATAATTTACAGCTCTGATATTCGAGCTATGACGAAGACAAATTTTTCTATTAAGAATCCCTTGATAGTTACTGTGAATTTTCCATTTCTACGGAAATTTATATAAATATCAAGAATAACTGAACAATCATTCCGACGACTTTCTGTTTCCTCCCGTATTGAACCAATAACCTCGGTATCATATCCTTAGGTCTTTTCTCGTTGCTTGCCGTAGTCCAACACAACGAAATAAGTTAATTTACGTGTACGTATAACCTAGCTAGTCTAACCAACTACGTAAACAACATCTTCAACGATTTTTTGAACGTTTAAATTAATTTTTTACTAGACTTGACAGTTTACATTGTTCGCTCTGTATGCGACAATCAATAAAGCGAAGCGTGAAAGTCCGCGAATATGGGTTGTTCGGCGAAGCTGTGCCCATATTAATTCGCTCACAACCTAGTCCTCTTCTGTTTTTGAACCTAGCCCCCATATTAAGCATTTTTAAGAGTAGTCCTCTCTTGATGATGCAACCTCACCATCATCCATATTACTTTTTCATGCTCCAGAGGAGCCTGCTAACCTTCATGCTAACCTAATTAAACTCAAAATAGCTAAGGAACATCATTCAAAAAGACCTAAAAATCTCCGGCGACGCCGGAAAATTTTTAAAAATTTGGCCTTCTGAGCGATTTTTTCCGGGCAAAGGTTGGTACCAAAAGGGCACCCACTTTGGGTCTTTTCCAGATTACCCCCCCCCACCACTCAAAGTTCTTAAAACTCGACCAAATGAGCTGAAATTTGGTGTGGGTATGTTTTCGACCACGCTGAGTTCAAATATCGCAAAATTTTTTGATTCAGCTTTTCGTTAGCTTGATATAAGCTAAAGTTGTTAGCTCAAGTTGTAAGCTTATGCTGAGCTAACGAAAAGCTGAATCGAAAAACGGACTTCAGATTCGTGTTCGGCTTCCCAGAAAACCCCTATATACAACTTTTCAGCAAAATCGAAGACAAAAAATTTTTCGGTTACCCTTGGTCCCCCTTTAGAAATCGAAAAATCGAATTTCGCGAAATCGAAAAATTTTGCGATATTTGAACTCAGCGTGGTCGAAAACATACCCACACCAAATTTCAGCTCATTCGGCCGAGTTTTAAGAACTTTGAGTGGTGGGGGGTATTCTGGAAAAGACCCCCACTTTTGGGGGGGGGGAGGGTGTTTATCGGCGGCCCCCCCCCACTAGAATAAGCCCAGCAACCTGATGATCACGACTTCAACTTTTAGACACTGGTCGTTTTTAAAGGCTTCAGGACGATTGAAGCTTTGGTTGAATCGTACGGAAAATCTCCATAATGACGTTCTGTTGAAGACAAAATTAGATTTCTTCAATTAAACTTGATTGCAAAATCAATTATGAAGCCTGAAAATTCCTACTTTTTTGTTAAAATTCCTACTTTTTGTTCCTACTTTTTCCTACTTTCTTGAAAAATTGTTCCTACTTTTTTCCTACTTTTCCAAAATCGGCATGTCCGAGGCCTGATAATTAAATTTGGAAAAAAATGATGTTATATGTAGTGGGTGGGAGGGGGCTTTGAGCTTCACAAGCGTGTGAATTATGCTGCATAGTCTCAATTTATTATTTTTTGTAGGAATTTGTTTTTGGTTTTTTGTTACTTTAGCTAGTCCTTATTCAACGGGAGGTTCTTCTGGTATTAGTCGGACTGGACACGGAATTGCTCAATATATCGGGGATCCCAGTAATCGTCAGGTATTTTTTAGACTCTCCTGGTTTGTTTTTTTGCGACGGGAAAGACTTTTCTTTTTGGGTTTTTTTATATTATAGCAACGGGACTGCTAGGAATTTTCATTTTTGGAGACTAGATTAGAAACACACTGTCCAGGGTCAAATCTTTGCTAGCGGTTCTCTGCATGATTTTAATGATGCGGGTAGTTTGGCTTTTTGGGTTCTTATGTTTAAAAGTTTTTAAACATTTTTGAGTGCGTTTTAAGGTATAAAATTTTCGCAGAAACGAATGGGACTGGAAATAAGTATACAATATATATACACTTAATGTTGTAAACATATTATGTTCTAAACATGTGTAGTGAGTGCCTAATATAATTTGTGTCGTATTCACTTCACAGTCAAGTGTAGTGATACGGTAGTACATATACGTTTCAGCATGCATGATTACGTGTGTATGTCTTCGATTACCGTATTTTTAGCTTGATTTGGTTTTACAGAATTGCCTTTTAGCTATGTAGTTTTTGTTGTTCGTAAAAGCCTTTTGGGTAGTTTTCCGACTTTTGGTTTTTTTGTTACCTGAGGTGATCGATCAACGCCGGGCTACAGGGATTGAGCTTGATTAATTTGCATATTAGTGGATTAAACTTTGATTAATAGGGAAGAAAGAAAGAAGAAGAAGGTTTCTTTCTTTCTAATTAATAAATAGGCATATGAAAGAACAAACGAAACTAACTAAGATTGTCACTACAGCACCTCCGACCCCGAAAAATTCGAGCCTGAGGTGGGAATGGAACCCACAACCTTTGGCGATGATCTAGGCCAACGCTCTACCGATTGAGCCTCCCAGGCACAATCGAACCAAGCTTAAGCTTGAATAATACTAATAATAATCTACTTAAGTTTAGTAGACCTGAACACCGGTTTTTTTGTACAGAAGCAGGCCTGCTGTCGTATCACTAGTAATCTGGGGGGGGGGGGGAATGCCTTCTCTGTTAGAGCTAGAAATATCTTCTCACAAATAGAAGAATTTTTCTAGATTTTCTGTAAATTTTATTCACTGTTAGCATTTTGTGATTTTATGATTTTTTTGTTTCCATTCTGTCTGTTGTGTTTTTGGGGATGATGTCGTCGTCCTACGTATACAGGGTATTTTTTTAGGGATTTGTTCCGGGGGGGGGGGGGTTGCGGGGGGGGCCCGGGCCCGGGGGGGACGAAATTTTCGGGGGGGGGAAGATTTTTTGCAAAAATGAGCCAAAAATAGTATTTTTGGCGTATTTTGCATGGTGAAGCACAAAAAGTTCTCAAAAATGCCAGGATTTAAGGTATAAATAGCCATTTTTATGAAAAAATCTCCGGCGAAGCCGGAAAATTTTTGAAAATTTGACCCATTTTTTTGACCATTTTTGGAAAAAATGTAGACCTCATTAAGGGGGCGATTTCGGGGGGGGGGAGGCATTTTCGGGGGGGGGGGGGACGGGCAATTTCGGGGGGGGGGGGCCCCCCCCCCCCCCCCCCTGTAAAAAATAACCTGCGTATATATTTTTATATTATGTGGTTGTTGGACGCGTCATTTTGCAGGACTCCTTCCAGCATCATCATCATCATCACGTCTCTAATTCGACGGAAGAAGAAGGGGAGCCGGAGTCTGAGTCGACGCGCGGCGGCGCGGATGCGGTCCCGGCTCCGGCTCCACTCCAGAATGGCCGATCCGCTGAGGAGTCCATTCAGATCCCTCATCCGCCGACGCAGGATCCTGCTAATCCTCTTAATCCTCCTAATCCGGCCAATCCCACGATGGATCTGATCAAGAAACAGATCAGCGAGATTGAGAAGGAGATCAACCGACGAATGGGAAATCAGAATGTGAAAAAAGTTAGTATGACCTGACCTAATGACGGGTTGGAAAAGGGATATGAATGAAATGAAGTCTTGCGGTCTCTAGGTGTGCTGGAGGCACTAGCGTAGATAGGGGGGGGGCGGCCCCCCCCCCCCCGAAATGGTTTTGCCCCCCTGACAAAAATTGGCCAGAAGAAAAATTTTAAACCCGCGCGAAGCGCGGGCTTTTAAATTTATTATAAACGCAAGAAATTGTACAAAAATGCCCCAAAAATTAGTGCATTTGTACTTCATTCAAAAATTTTCGCGCCTTCGGCGCGACTTAGTTGTTAGTATACTATATATAACTAAACCTTTACTAGTTTGCTTTGCTTTACTTTGCTTTGCCAGCTTTGTAGTTTTATTAGCTGCATTATTGCAAACATGATTGCCTTAAATGGTGGATACTGGAAATGTGCTGCTTGGAATACCCTGTTCTCATAATGGGAGCATCCAATCTGAGTTTTCGTACGAGACTGTACAAGTGGAAAATATATAGCAAATTAAACTACAAAATTTGGTTTGGCAATTGATAATATACAATGCAAAGAATTCAATGTTTCAATAGCGTTTAATTGAAAAATTTTCTCAACTTCTGGGGGGCTCCGCCCCCCAGACCCCCCTTTTTGGGTTTTAGCATGCCGCTTTCGGTTACAATAGATTTTAGCTTAGAACCTTATAAAAATTTTGTACGTAGTGTTCATACATTGAAGTTCAATGTACATTTGAGCAAAAAATAAAAAATTTAACCCCCCCCCAGACTTCGGTCCAAACCGCCCCCCCCTGAAATTTTTTTGTATCTACGCCACTGGCTGGAGGGTGTGCTGTGTGCTTGTGGTGATTGATTGGGTGTGGGGTGGGTGTGCTTCTAGTCAGTGGAGTTTTGAGCGAGTATATAATTCCTTATGAAACAAACCCCCTCTCCAACGCTGGACTTGAGCTTTGCTAATTATATATAATAGTTTATTAGTTAAATTATTCATCCCTAACGCTTTAGTATTATGATTTACACACAGCACTACAGCACACACCATTCAGAATCCATAGCACCAGTTCACTACCATCTCTTCACACTACAAGAACCTTCTCACCCCCATGTAAATCCAAAGCGCACCCTAACACCACTCTCTCCCTGACTGTCCCCACACACTTTGTCGTGTCCTATTCGAATTCTAAGACTAAGTCATCCCAGTTGTCCTAGTCCGTGTCTGATAATAAAAACAGGACGTATACTAATCGTTTGTTTCTACGTACAACAATTATGTGGTGATGGTATTTTGCTGTGAATTTTGTGTGGGGTAGGGCGGAATTGTGTTGTACCCTTTGCCACAGATCTCAAGTTTAAGAGTACAATGGGGCGGCCGTTGGCAAGAATTTATAGCCTCTATTCGCCATTTCAGACAACTCTACAATTTACAGGCTACAGATATTCTGTTGATTGGATAAGGACTGATTTATTGGAAATTTCCAGTTTGATGTTTTATAAACTTTCAATAAAATTAGAGCGAATTATTGATTGTTGGGTTCAGTTCTGACCCCCCCCTTCTCTTTGTAAATTCCTCCTCAATTTTTTTTTGACTACTAACACTTCGTTCAATTTGGTAGACACGTTCTAGAAGAGCTTTTATTTCTTAACAACCTGCCATATTACAGTACGTACGTACATATTATAAAGAGTACATAATGATAAGAGTATGCCACTAGGCAAGCTCTATGCTACAGTATAGCTCAAAACAAAGTTAATTTTTGCGAAGTTCGCAAACTCCACGAACTTCGCGAAGCAAGCGACAGTTCGCTAAATTTAGAGAACTTTGCGAAAAAGTTGGCGAACTTCGCGAAATCGTTAGCTAGCAAATTTGAGGGGTTTTCTCCATATTATCTACCTAAAATTGGTAAAAAATTTTAAAATCTAATTTAGACTCAAGATTTGGTGCCTTCGCGAAGTTAGCTAAAGTTTAGCGAAGTTCGCATAACTTCGCGAAATACGCCAATATTTTAGCGAATTTCGCGAAGATTTTAGTGAAGTGTAAAGGAATTTCGCTAAAATCTTCGCGAACTTCACATAAAGTTGACGAACTTCACTAAACTCTACGCGAAATTCGCTAAAATCTTGGAGAATTTCGTAAAATTATGCTAACTTCGCTAAACTTTAGCGAACTTCGCGAAGGCGCCAAATCTTGAGTCCAAACTACATTTTAAAATTTTTTTGCCAATTTTTGGTAGATATGGAGAAAACCCCTCAAATTAGGTAGCTAACGATTTCGTGAAGTTCGCTAACTTTTTCGCGAACTTCTCAAAAAATTAACTTTGTTTTGAGCTATACTGTATTAGAGCAAAAACTGCTCTGCTCGCTAACGGCCCACCCCCCCGCCGCAAATTGGACCCATCATTTCAAAGAATTTCGTGCGCTATGTTTGTGTTCTAATGCTCGAAGCAGGCACAAAAATCGCTATATAACACACTGCTTGTGTTTTCGAGTTTAAGCACATAAACATAGAGCGAGTGAGCGTACCCCCGTTTCGACTAGGTACTGAGAACATAGTTTTTACTGTGATAACGTCGTAGAGTGTGCCTAGTGGCACACTCTCGTATTATGTATATACGTACTACTACTCTTGATATTATGTATATAATGCTCGCACACTAACAAAACTATGTCTGTATTACAACAAAAATAGTTTCTTTCCTTCATTCTGTCTTTTGAGTTCTTTCCTTTTGCAATTTGCTTTCCTCTACCTGTGCACAGTAATAATGACGGTATATATCTGTCTATACGTTTCCAGATTGACCCTGTGGAGATTGAGGCCTATCTGGCCCAGTTTCAGGAAACTTTGGTCAGCCAGGTGGCCAGTCAGCTTCAACAGCAGCAGCAGCCGCAAGAGGTCGCCACAGAGACGCCTCCCAGAGTGGCGCCTGGGGAGCGGACGGGGACTGAGTCCCCAGATATCAGCGAAGAATCTGAGGTATTTATACCCAACCTGCGGTCCTTTCCTTATATACTTCCGGACAGAAGGGTTCCAACCTATTCCTGTCCCCCCCTGTTTTTTGGTTCGTCGCTTCCTTTTTTCTACCTGTTTTTTCATGTCGATTTTCAGGTTGGCCGTTTTGTTCCGTTACGTCATTACGTATTGCAATAGTTGGCTGGCTGCCTCGCTCGCTGGCTGAATTCTTTTTATGTATCATGATGTTGTAATTTGGCTGTCATTGCTATTTCTTTGACTCCCCCCCCCCCTCCCTCCATTACCTCTTAACTTTTCCCTCATTCCGTGTTAAAATTTGTAAGTTTATATATCACAGGGTACTTTTTGCAAGGGGCTGCTCCCCCCGAAACTGATCCTCCCCTTGAAATTGTAGCCCTCCTCCCTGGATTTTGGACGCCCAAATTTTTGCCGATATAGGCAAATTTTTTAAAGTTTTAATTAGGGATGCACCGTGGCCTGGCCCCGGCACCGGCCCCGGCCCCGGTGGTCAGGCCCCGGTACCGACAGGGGCCAAAAATTAGCAAAATATTTTAACTTTTTGACATTTTATTGACCTAAATTTTGACATTTTGAAAGTCAAAAAGTGTTACAAATCGTTTGTTTTCCCAGCTATTTCAATGAAAACAGTGACAACGCTTGTATGTCAAAAATTATTGTAAAATTTGAATTTTTAAGAAAAGTTTTAAAAATTTTCGATTTGGACCCCCAATTTTTAGGCCCCGGCCCCGGTGCATCTCTAGTTTTAATGTAATTTTTGCGAAGGAGTCACCCTTTGTTGGAAAGGAAGTTGGAAAGTGGAGGGAGTTGGGTTCCGTTGTGCGCACCCCGCACCTTCCTAGTCCCTTATTTTCGTGTAGCAGAAATTTCCCTGCAATTTTTCTGCAGTTGCTTTCTGTCTTTTTGTTTCTCATGAATGGCTTCTGCGCTTTAAGCTTACTGTCAGTGATTGTATGTATTGTACGTGTATATATACCTATGTAACGTATGTACGTATAATGTACTTGCGTAACTACGTATATATGTTTCGGTAGTGACCTGCACTGAATTGTCCTACATACCACGACCTACTGTCTGTCCACTCCTGCTTTAGTTGTTTAGTTGCTTTTTGTCTAAGCTTTTGCTGTCCCCTTCTCTGTAACGCTTTCAATATGTTGTGCACAAGTGAGTATTAATCCAGAATAGGAGTCATGTTTTCTTTAAAACTGTGCAAATGCCCTACCCAACGAAATGTACGTATGCTGGATATTGGATTTAGAATCCGATTTACCCTGCACTTCCACATTATCAGAAAACAATTAATTTTTCCTGTCATGCCTACTCGTTGTCGTCGTAGAAGTTCGAGACAGTCTAATTTTAGTCTGGGCAGTAACACGTTTTTAATGATAAAACTCATAAAGATGTGGCCATGGCGGGCGAGTGAGCATGGGCGCTCATTTGTTGGAGTAACCTGGGCCTGGACCTTTAGTTGAGGAAAGGACGTCTTGATTTTCCCAGGGAGGGGGGGGGCTCAAGAGATTGGGTCAGAATGTTGCTAAAGCATGCTAGAGTCGTCTTACTTTTGCAGCGTCTGCTGAAAGAGCACGTGAAGTCCTCTTGGTGGTCAGTTAGCACAAAAAGATTGACTTAAAAAGGTCCAAGCCAAAATTTTAAAAAAGATACATTAACATTGAGTTGGAGTGATTCATTTGATGGGCAGCCAAGGAAGGAACCTTGCATGCATTTGCGTATGTACTTTGGTTGTTGCATGTGTAAAATATTAGCCGTAGGGAGCAAGTCACAATAGAGTCTGGACGGAAAGGAGGAGTGGGGATTGGATGGTGTCATTTGATTAGATTAGTCTTTTTTGAGGTTATGATCTTTAGTGCGTATGATTTTGGTTAATATTCACCATTTTTGCTTATTGCCTTTTGCCAGACATTTTTCTAGGGGTTTCACAGTGGTGGAATGGGGGGGGGGGGGTGCCCGCCCCCGCCCCCTATAGAGGGAAGAGTGTGTGCAAGACCACAGGGGCGCACCCAGGATTTTGAAAAGGGAGTGGTCGAACCAGAAAATTTTCCTATTTTTTGGTTTTATGCATTGAAAATAGCTCAGCTTTTGCTTTCTCCCCAAATATTCCGGGGGTAGATCAGACAAAAAGGGAGGGGTCGGAACCCCCAAAACCCCTCCCCTGTGTGCGCCCATGAGACCAAGGTATAAATATATCTAAATTTCTAACGAAAAATCAGCATTCTAAAGTGAAATGCAAAAAA
Source organism: Trissonchulus latispiculum (assembly GCA_030248195.1). NCBI lineage: Eukaryota > Metazoa > Nematoda > Enoplea > Enoplida > Ironidae > Trissonchulus > Trissonchulus latispiculum. The sequence continues at coordinate 13,734 of JASAND010011553.1, forward strand.
TTGCCGCTGTTTCTATCTAAGCTTCAAACTCAAAAGTCCATAAATTAGCTAAAGATTGAGAAACGTTTTGAAAATTTGACCTCGAAAACTTAATGTTTCTACCCTCCTTTTGTGGCTTGGGCAGGCAGTCTCCAAAAAATCGTTGGGGATCGAAAGTAGGGGAGGGGGCTCCGCAGAGAGCTCCCCCGCTAAAAAATGCCAGAATGTTTCGTTTGCGTGTTGCATGAACCTGCATGATGTATGTAAACTAATCCTACACCTGCATTAACAAGAATGATTTTTGTTGCATGTTGCGTGCGAATAACATTTGCGTTTGTGCTACAGGATTAAACCAACTAACTGACTGATCATATGCATATTGAAACATAATTATTGGACCGTAAAGGAAACGACAAATAAATGAACGTTGTTCTCTATTTCCCCGAGTTTTTTTTTCTGTTATCTTGATACTGTTTTATTGAAATATCCTTTTCTCTTTACGCCACTGAAGCTCAACAACATTTTCGATGAACATGTTCGTTCAATTGCTTCAAAAATTGACTCGAAAAGGAAGTTTCCTTCATCCGTTTGATAGTTTTGGGGGAGACAGGTTTTTTGGTTTTATAGGCCTTTCTTGAGCATTCTTAGGGTGCGGTTAGCTATGTGGATGCGAGGTTGCATGCATGCTAGCTGTTGGGGCTTTGTGTACTAATACTATACGAGTAATTAAAAATAGCGAGTTAAATTTATTAAAACTATATAAGTAAGGAAGGTTTTTGCAGTGTGAAAAATTTTGAGATGGCTTATTTTTTGGCGATTTGGGGAGGAGGACTTACCCAAAACGGGGCATATTTTTTAGGAAAATTAACAGCGAATTGTCACGGTTTTAAGCTAAAAATACTGGTAAAATACAACAGCTAACATTGGCTGATTTTAGACAGTTTTTAAGTTTAAATAGCACAAATTTCGATAATCCAACGAAACAGGAGACGTTTTTGAACATTTTTAGGGTATAAATGGTAAAGTTTGCCATTTTTATGGGTCATGGGGATTGGTTTGAATTTGTGGGGAGGGGCTCCTTTAATGAAGGGGAGGTCAGCAATTCCCAGTAAAAATAAGCCAGACAAATTTTTTGAAGAGGTGTCCTGCCCTAGTGATATCATTTTGGAGTCGTGCCAGAAAATAGGACTACCGGCTTGGCTTATTCTCACCGGGAATTCTATAATGACATAATTCATAATCAGTAATCGGATTGATTTTGCAGTCTTATTGGCTGGTCCATGGCAAAATTTTTTACCTAAAAATCCCGGTTTATCCCTATTTTGTAGTAGTCTTCCTTTTTTTTCAGCCTGACAGTGTCAGCTGGGACCAAGCCAGTCGAACCTCCTCCGTCCTATCGGATCAAGGGTCCTCCAGTCGTCTTCGGGCCGCCTTTCAGCCTCCTTCCACGGAGCGGGATCGGCGAACCCTCAACGAACTCCGCAACCCCCCGGTGGATGGAATGCCCCCTCCAGGCCCCCCCGCTGTGGCTCAGACCCCCAGCCCCCATACTGGTGGTGGCACTGGGTACGCCCGCCTTCCCCCTGGAGCCCATGTCCCCCCATCTGGGGGGCATCTACCCCCAGGTCTGCCTCGGCCACCCCCCTCCGGTTTGCAGGGGGTTCGTCGACCCGTCCCCCCGCCGGGTGTGTCCTCAGTCTCTCCTCCTGCTCCCCAGCAGCTCAGCACCCCTGATCCCAGACTACTTGTGGCTGCAGCCCAACAGGTTCTTCAGGAATTTGATCCGACAGCAGTTGCGGTTTGTTGCTTTTTTAATCATTTTTTTGGAAATTAGTTTATTGTGGATTTTGTCTAGGAAAATCTTTTTCACTCTGTACTAAAGTTTAGTGTAACGTGGTTGTTTTTTCTAGGAAAAGATTGTTTTTGTTTATATATGTTCTTGCAATTTTTGTATCTTTACTTTGTACTGTGTACTGTGTATGGTTTGTTTTGTCGACTTTTGTGTTAGTACAAAGCATTATGTACGTATCTATCATTGTTTCAGACTCAGATTCCGTCAGATAGGTCAGGGATGGGGGTGATTAACGGTGGTCTGAAGCAGCCTTCGGGTCTTCCCACGGAGAATGGGACGTCTTCTCCTTCCACAGTGGATCGTGTGGATGGGGGTGGGCCTGCGGTGGATCTGGGAAAGGGTGGGGGTCGACCCCGTTCTGCCTCTGACTCCTCAGAACCCGTCTGGGTCCTCAGGTGTGTAATTTTGAGACTTAATTTAGTTAGATGGAAATAAATTATATTTCAGAGGGTAGCTGGCTTTCAGTATCTTCTGGATTTTGTACTACAACTTTGGTGTTATTTGTTTCAGTGGCTTTTGGGGGGCATAATTGTTGACGAATTGTTTTTCCAGTTTGTGGTTATAGAGTTTGCCTTTGTGTCCCATCGGGTCAATCTGTTTTTTAATCTTCAACTTTATACAGTCTATACTCCATAAGTAGTTACTAGAGTAGAGTACATAATAACTAAGAGTGTGACAAGCGTCACGCTATTAGTTATTAGGCTTGCGACATGATCTGTACGATAATGGTTGACCTCCCTCCCAAAAAATTAGACCCGTCAGTTCAAAGAAATTGGCACGCTATGCCTACGTTCTAAAGCTCGCAACAGACGCACATTGAACCAACTGACTAGTTGTGTTTTTGAGCTTGTCACACACTTAGTTATTATGTCCTCTTGATAGTTTTGATAAAAATACTTGATTATCATTTTGTCATTGAAAGCTAAATTTTTGTTGTTGTTTTGTAGAGATTCCTATGTGAAGAAGCTGAAACGAGAGGAAGAAAGACAACAGGACCAGCCTCCGGGTGGGGGAGGGTCCACTGGGGCTCTTGTCAATTCCGGTTCCGGAAACCCGGGTGACGCCCTTCCTCCACAGAACAATTCTCAAGTTCGGGATCACAGTAGGTTCCCCCGCTCTTTTTTCCTCCGTTTTTTCTCTTTTTTTCTTTTTTCTTTTTCTTTTTGATTCCCGCGAAATGCGAGGTTTGGTCGCATGAATTTACCCCCCCCCCCGGCCTAAACAAATTCTAAAATAAAGCAAAAAGAAATCAGATAAAAATGAAGAAACGTATGAATAAATTACCCTAAGGTAATTAAAAAAGCAAACTGATAAATGCGAAATAAATTAGCTATTCAAAATTCAGATTAGCAAATTCAAAAAACTGGAAACAAAATTTCTTAAGAGAGAAAGGAATCTAAATTACAGTAAAATTAGAATTAAAAATGATCAATAATTTGTAAATAAGTTAGAGACAGTATCAATTGGAGTATAATTTACCAGTATTCTCGTCTCACTTTTTTGTGCAAATTCCAGGTGGTAGGATTTCTGAACATAGAGCCGAGCTGGCTGTCCTTCTTGGACAGCCTGGCAGGAGCTCCAGGGAATAGTTCTCCCTGGGTAAGAGCGCTCACCGCGCCCATTGGCTCTCTCCTGTTTCGGACTAAAGGTGCATTCATAGTTCCTGTCGCAAGCAGATTCGCGTAGACGCTCGTCGACGCGCGTATGGATGCGTCTGCATGCGTTCGTGAGCATGAATTCGTTACAACTGATTTTAAACGGTTAAAATGGCATGTTACAATCAGAGGCGTCGACGCGAGTCTCTATGCGTTTGCGACTATGAATGCACCTTTCGGCTTTGCCTTAGTGACTGCAGGCAGGCGTTCTTCATTCTTTCTTTATGATTAACAGCGAATAGTATTTATTAAGGACTATCTGCCTGAAGACGATGTGTCACACTTAAAATATATACTATAACGGTATAGCTTGATTCCATTTTATTAATAATTTAACTCTAACTGTTAAATTAAGAGTGTTTATAATATTAGGCACAACTCCGGCGGGTGACTCAGACACAGACAACGAAACAGATCGCCTTCTGGGACAGCAGCGGGTCATAGGTCATGCGCCGGATGAAGATTTGGACCTGGACAGAAAGGTTGACACACTAATTAATTAATTAGTTAATTAATTAATTAATTAATTGGCTAGTCTGTGCTTTTTCTAGGCGAAAAAAGTGGAGGTGGGGAGAGTGGGGGAGGGAGTCCCCCCACTAGTGGGGGGGGGAACCCAAAAGTGTGGGGGGGAATCCAAAGTGGGCTAAAATCGCTAAAAATCCAGTAAAAATAGCCTGTTTTCTACATATACTGCTATAACTATGCTAACAAGTGCTCAAAAATCGAGTTTGACTACCAAAATAGACGTTTTTTACAAAAAAATCCGGCGAAGCCGGAAAATTTTTGAAAATTTTGACCAAAAATCCTTAAAATTTGGCATTTTCTGGGCACCTTATGGTGAGTGGGGGGGGAGTCCAAAAAAGTGGGGGTGGGGCCGAGTGGGGGGGAGCCCAAAAAGTGGGGGGGCGCCTCCCACCCCCCAGTAAAAAAGCCCTGTAGTTATTTGTGTAATAAATTTAATGGTGCCAGCCAGTGGTAATTGAAAGATGTTGTCTATGTTTACAAAACTAATTATTGTCGTCGTGAAACCCAATTTCTGTTTTTTTCACAAATAATGTTGTTGTTTTTGTTTGTTGTTTCAGAAGAAGCCGAAACCGAAGCGAAAAGAAGGTACGTATGGTTAAGACATTGCAGCATATATTATGTAGTTTAATATTTTACATTGCTTTCTTGCACAAACCAGTCACATTTTGTGATCGAAGTACAATCTGTCATCACTACATTACATGAAGTCAAAATTGAAAGCACCAAAAATATTTTGATGACTGCTTTGTTGTATTTAGTGGCGGGATCGGGGGTGGGCACGATGGTGGTATTTGAATTTGTGTTTTCTGTACACCTGATAAGTCCAAATTCTGTAATGAACCGATAAAAATATTTACGATTTTCAGAAAAAGATGATTCGTCTTGCTTGGGTGGGAGCACAGTTTTTTAGCACTACTCTTTCTCTTTTCTCTCTCTGAAAGTCGTGGTAGCGGAAATGGAAGGCGGAAAATGGATTTTCCTAAGGAACGGATTATTCGAGGGGGAGTACACAGAGAATATAGTGCCCACGTTTGCAACAGCATTGTTTCAAAATTGCAGTTTTTATGATGATACTCTGCCTCAGTGGCTTTTCCAAAAATTTGGGATTTAAATGTTATGTTAGAAATAATGGCCTAATAATCACCGCCCACTTTTGGTGCTCGTCTTGGATTTCTATTTGACCCCCCCCATCCTCCCGCACCAAGACGCAATGAAAATCACTTTAAACACAATTTGGATAATTGAGCAACTGGCTTCTCTTGACTTGGTATGGTCAAAAACAAAATTTGTATAATACTGTCGTTGCGCAAAGCCCATGACTCGTTAATTGTTTATAGGGCTAAAAATCACTCCGCGTAGCTTGCTACTCTAAATGTGCAGTCTTAAAATAGAACCCCGCGTTTAGCTGCTGTTTTAATTTCTGTTGATTTAATAAAGTTGGAGTCTGAAATTGGTTGTCAGAATATTCCGTGTTTTTTCGGAACTTGTGTCTACTATGCTATGCACTATAATTATGTTGTTGTCCGGGTTTTTTCTCTGTTTTTTCTTCCACGCAATAATCTACTATCTCTGTGTGTCCATCGTAAACGCCACGTAATGTGCACCTGTTAACACTCTAAATCGTAAGTATAGACCGTATATTATGTATATAGCGTTAATTCATTCAATGTACGGAATTGCTTTTTTGAGCTTTTTTTGAAGATTTAACAGTTGCTTAACGTAACGTAACGTACATCTGTATTCTTTTTGAGTTTCCTTTTTGGCTGGCTGGCTTCCTGTTTGCATGCGGACTTACCGGTTGTTTCGCCCATGCCATGGCCCACGGAAAAATTTCGGATGGGGAATTGCCAAATTTGTTGGGAGTTTGGTGACGAAACCCCCAGAAGCTGACGAATTTTTTCTCATTTTGAACTTGTAGGAAATGCTGTGGTAAACATAGGGCCTATTTCTTTAAAGATTAAAATGGTTGGTCGGATTAAACGGATTAAAATTAATTCGATTTTTTATGTACAGACCATTTTTTATCCTCCGATTAATAAGAGCTAATTTTAATCCGTTTAATTAGCCAATAAAGAAACCGCCATTGAAAATTTTAATCCACCAGCTTTTAATCCATTTAATCCGCGTAGCTGCGCGAGGATTAAAAACTAAAGTCTGACCAAAAATTCTTGGAACCGAACTGTGAGCGCTTGTCCTGAGTTAACCTTTGAAGTTAGCCTGTATAAAGTATATATTTTTAGAAACCTCAGGAGGAGGAGAATCCGGTTAAATCATCATATCCGGTCTATATCCGGTTACCGGATGCCAAATCGATAAAAACGCTTCAGATTCGGAAAGACAATGCTAATTCATTCGTACTCTAGCACATTGGTCCTTGGCCCAAGACATCTCCGAAAATCCGGTCACATCCGGTCTATGTCCGGTATCCGGATGTCTAGGTCACAAAAACTGTACAGCAAGATGGGTAGGTCGTACAGTTTCGCTGATTGAATTTTTAGATTCAGCGGGTCGAAATTAGTCTATATACGAAGTTTTGTCCAATTTGGATCAAAATTGCGTGATTTATGGTCGTATGCGAAAAAAACCGGAAAAATCGGTTTTTCCGGTCTGGTGCTCGGAATCGTGGATAAAAAATGTTAGTTTTTGGCACAATAAATATTTGGGAGGCTACTTTCATTTTACCGGTGTCAAAGTAATCGAATATCCGGTCGATTTCCGGTTCTGAGCTTTGAAATTTGAGATCATGGGCTATTATCTCAGTATCCGGTTGGTCCGGAAGTCAAATTATTCCATTAAAATGACATTTTGTCTATCCCTAACAAGCATCAACCTCAGATTACTTCATATCTGTTGTAATTTTTGAACAATAAAGATAATAGGAAAATATCAAAACGTGCTGATTTTGCTTGTTTTGTGTAATTGTTAAACCGGATATGCGATTTGATCCCATACGCTTAGCTTTGTCGCACGCAGTATAACTTATTTTTGAACCATTTTTAAAACGCTATCATTCAAAAATTACAGCAGATATGAAGTAATTTGAGGTTGATGCTTGTTAGGGATAGACAAAATATCATTTTAATGAAATAATTTGACTTCCGGACCAACCGGATACTGAGATAATAGCCAATGAAATCTCAAATTTCAAAGCTCAGAACCGGAAATCTACCGGATATTCGATTACTTTGACACCGGTAAAATGAAAGTAGCCTCCCAAATACTCATTGTGCCAAAAACTAACATTTTTTATCCGCGATTCCGAGCACCAGACCGGAAAAACCGATTTTTCCGGTTTTTTCGCACCGGATACGACCATAAATCACGCAATTTTGATCCAAATTGGACAAAACTTCGTATATAGACTAATTTCGACCCGCTGAATCTAAAAATTCAATCAGCGAAACTGTACGACCTACCCATCTTGCTGTACAGTTTTTGTGACCTAGACATCCGGTTACCGGACATAGACCGGATGTGACCGGATTTTCGGAGATGTCTTGGGCCAAGGACCAATGTACTAGAGTATGAATGAATTAGAATTGTCTTGCCGAATCTGAAGCGTTTTTATCGATTTGGCATCGGGTAACCGGATATAGACCGGATATGATGGTTTTACCGAATTCTCCTCCTCCTGAGGTTTCTAAAAATATATACTTTATACAGGCTAACTTCAAAGGTTAACTCAGGACAAGCGCTCACAGTTCGGTTCCAAGAATTTTTGGTCAGACTTTAGTTGAAAATGCAGGAGACAGATTAAACAGATTAAAATTAATCCTTAAAGGAACAGCTATTAAGCTGGTCGGAATAAAATGATCTCTCTGTAGTGGAAATGAAGAGACTGGATTAGATTAAAATTTTAATCCTAGGTGCATTAAAGAAACGGGCTTAAATTTTAACCCGTCGAATCCGAGGTCCCTTTTCCGTAATGCGGCTTAATTTTAGTCAAATCCGTTTTAATCTTTCAAGAAATAGGGCCGCAGTTATCATTTTTGAGGAGGCAAAGAAAACTGCTTGAGTTTGAGACGTTTTTCTGTTCCCGTTCCGTCCCCAAATGTTGTATCGTGTGAACCGGTCAGTCGTCTACGAAGAGAAGCCGATTCCATTAGTCTTTCCAACGTTTTATAATAATATTTTCTCACTAATTTCACGCGGACGTCCCGAATATTGTGTCCTAACTTGGGCTTGCCTGGTGGAAGGAAGCAGATTTGGGTCGTCAAAAACAGTTCTGGGGAGAGGTCTCTTACATAAAAAAATGTTGGTTCTACCTACTACAATATTTCGTGTTTCTTGTTAAAGAACTGGGACTCTAGGCTTTACACGTTTTCGCTCTAAGTTGACCCTTGACCCTATTTTGAAGCATTAATGTCAGTGCATACGTATAGGTTGAATGATTGAATTGATGATTGTCTGCCAGTTTTTATATCTTTAATTATTATTTTATTAATTATTACTATTTTAATTATTGTTTTATATCCTTTTTGAGGACAATCTCATCGTCCCGTGCTCTCCAATAGGCTGTTGCGTAATTAGCAATTTTACAATTTTGTTAATTTTTCGTTAATTAATTGTCAACTTTAGCTGTATGTACTGTACGTATTATGTAACATTTCTGTTGGCCTTCTTCAGTTGTTTATCTGTCCGTTTTGTATGTTTGTTTGGCGGCTGTTTCTGGCTGGCTTACAATTTGTTTTTTTTTGTAATTACGTACGTCGGATCAGTAGAACAACACGACGGCCGATATCTGTATATTCGTATCTTTTCGAGATCACTAGGTATATCCTTAAAACTCACAAGACCAATGATGTCTTTGCAGTCAACTGTCACACTTAACATCAAGAAAATGAGGTAAACGCGGGCCAGCAGGCGGATCCACGAAGGATGCAAGGCATTAATCGTAGAGAAATAATGAATGAATCTCTCTGGGTTAAGAGCGCTCACAGCGCCCATTGGCTCTCTCTCCTGTTCGGACTTAAGGTGCCTTCATAGTCGCGAACGCAGGTGTACGCGCGTCGACGCGCGTCTACGCGCGTCTACAAACGTCAACAGCATTTTGCGCGCATCAACGCGCGTCGACGTGCGTCGATGCGCGCAAACTGGCATGCTACAAATGGGCGCGTTGACGCGCGTCGACGCACGCCAGTGCTAGCATAGCACCAGGACGTGATGTCACATTTGGAGGCGTCGACGCGCGTCTACGCGCGTCTACGCGCGTCGACGTGCGGCAACGCGCGTGGTCGCGCGTCGCCGCCTCCAAATGTGACATGGCTGTGTAGCGCGTTGACGCGCTTCGACACGCGTCTACGCACGTCGACGTGCGTCTACGCGCGTCTAGATGCGACTGTGACTATGAAATCACCATAAGGCTTCGGCCTTAGTGACTGCAGGCAGGCGTTCTTCATTATTTCTCTATGAGTCAACTGTCCACACTGTCCTCGACACTGTCTGTGTTCTCACAATATTGTGTGTTGTCTTGCTATTTTGTGTTGTGTTGTGTGTTTTTGTGTTGTAGTTATGATTCATGAACCTGCAGTGTTGATCGAGGGAGTCCTGTTTCGTGCTCAGTATCTGGGCTCCACGCAGCTCCTCTGCGAAGGCCGGCCGACCAAGGCCACGCGGATGGTTCAGGCACAGGAGGCTGTCTCCAGAATTAAAGTACGTACTAACTAGTACCAAGAGTACATAATAACGGAGAGTGTGACAAGCGCCGTCACACCCTTTAGTTGTCAGGCTTGGAACATCATCTGCACGATAACGGCTGACCCCCCCCCTACAAATGAGTACCTACCTACCTAGTACACATTTGTGTACCATCACTCGCTTGTATGTTTATGTGTTGAAGCTCGAAAGTGGCCAGCTGCTAATAAAACGTTTTGGCTTCAACGCACAAACATACAATCGAGTGAGCATACACAAATGTGTACTAGGTATATACTCATTTGTGGGGGCTCACTGGGGCCCAATTTGTGGGGGAGGGTCAGCCGTTATCGTGCAGATGATGTTCCAAGCCTGATAACTAAGAGTGTGGCGCTTGTCACACTCTTAGTTATTATGTACTCTTGCTAGTTCGTATATACCAAGTCAATGTTCGCCATAAAACCGACAAATTAGTAACGGTATACACTTTTTTTGGACACAGGTTGGAAAACATTTTGTGTTAGTCTGGTGTGAACCGCAGTTTGGCGGATTTTTTTATGAATTTTGTTATCTTTTTAAATATTAATTTAGTTAATTTATTATTAATTTAAATTTTTATGAATGCATTTAGTTTTTGTTTGTTTTTTTTCTATTTAGGCTCCGGACGGTGAAACGCAACCGCAGACTGAGGTCGACCTGTTCATATCTACAGAAAAAATTATGGTTCTAAATACTGATCTCCAGGTATGTAGCTATAGAAATAAATAAAAAAAACAGGTTCGATGATTAAATTTGATTTTGAAAGGGGGGTTGGTTGATTAACTAAACTGTTCATTTCTTTTGGGTTATTGTCTGCGTGCGTTTGAAATTTGAAATAAGGTAAGGTAAGCATGCATTTGTGGTGCCCCTGTTATGGGGAGGGGGAGGGTCAGTTTTGTCCAATTTAGCTTTTTTCTGTGTTATTTTATGTACTTTTGTTGTTTGTGGTTGTTATAGGATATAATGATGGATCACCCCCTACGGACCATATCCTACATTGCCGATATCGGGGATTTGGTGGTCCTCATGGCCCGCCGAGTCTCCCAGCCCTCTAACAGTGCGGACGACCCTGACTACTCTCCCACCGGAGGGGACTTTGGAATGGGGGGCATGGGCGGCTCCACGTCTATACGAAAGACGCCCAAAATTGTCTGTCATGTCTTCGAGTCGGATGAGGTATATATACAAGAAATAAAAATGCTCCTCTGGAGCACGAAAAAGTAATATGGGTGATAGTGAGGTTGCAAAATCAAGAGAGGACTAGTCTTTAAAATGCTTAATATGGGGCTAGGTTAAAAAATAGAAGAGGACTAGGTTGTGAGCGAATTAAGCACATCAAGCACAGCACAGCGAATTAAGCACAGCACAATTAAGCAATTGGGCACAGCTTCGCCGAACAACCCATATTCGCGGTTTGTAAATGTAAATTATTATGCATATCCACGATACATTTGGTTTATAGTTCATAAATAACCTACAGCTACGGTATGTGCTCGAGCTTTATTCGAACTTTTATTTTAGCAAACGTTTTCTTCGATAAGTGCTTCATGCTAACCAGCGCATTTTACGTATCCATTTATATATACGGAAAATTTATATTCAAGAATAATTTAGGACTCTCCCACGATCTTCTATTTCCTCCTGACTTGGACCAATAGCTTTAGCATCATATCCTTAGACCTCTCCTAGTAGTAGAGCCTGCTGTAGTTCAACACAACAAAATGATGATAATTTACGTATATTCCTAGCAGCTAGTCTAACAGTACATGCAAACAGCTATATTCGATGAGTATTCAACTGCTTAAATTTTTTATTGACTGACGTTGATAGCTCTAAGCTAAGACGAAACGTGAAATCCCGCGAATATGGGTTGTTCGACGAAGCTGTGCCCATATTAATTCGCTCACAACCTAGTCCTCTTCTATTTTTTAACCTAGCCCCATATTAAGCATTTTAAAGACTAGTCCTCTCTTGATTTTGCAACCTCACCATCACCCATATTACTTTTACATGCTCCAGAGGAGCATTTTTATTTCTTGTCCTTCTGTCATTTTAAAGGATCCCTTTCCAGCAATGCGGTAATGGATACAAGAAGCTTGAACAGTGCCATGCTAAACGAGCGTAGTCGAGTTAGAATATATGCCCCCAACAAAACGCCGAAAAACGCTGTTTTAAGGGGTTTGACCACTGGTCAATAGGCCCCATAGACCGTGGTGATCACTGGTCACTCCCTCGATTTCGGCAATATGCCCATTGAAACGAGCGTAGTGGATTTACTATATATGCCCCCAACCAAAACGCCGCAAAACGCTGCTTTAAGGGGTTTGACCACTGGTCAATAGGCCCCTAGACCGTAGTGACCACAGGTCACTTCCCTCGATTTCAGCAATATGCCCATTGAAACGAGCGTAGTCGATTTACTATATATGCCCTGGCTTATTTTTACTTGGGGTGTGCGGGGGGGCCGCCCCCAATTCGGCGACCTCCCCCCCCATTCGAGGAGCCCCCCCCCCATGAAATGCCCCCCCATAAATTCCGACCTCCCCCCCCCCATAACCCCAAAAATTGCCAAATTTTACCGTTTTTACCCTAAATTTTCAAAAATTTTTCCGGCTTCGCCGGATTTTTAACGAACTTTTCACTATTTTAGCCTAAAAACCACTTAAAATTATTCATTTTTTAGCGATTTTTACACATTTTTATACGAAAAACCCGCAAAAATTCGAAAATTTTTTCCAAAATATGCCTCCCCCCATTTTGGGTCATCGATGGGGGCCCCCCCCCATGAAGCCCCCCCCATAAATTTTTGCCTAAAAATAAGCCAGTATGCCCCCGACCAAACGCAGTTTTAGGCCGTTTGACCAGTGGTCAATAGGCCCCGTAGGCTGTAGTGACCAGTGGTCACTTCCGTTGGTTTCGGCGATATGCCCATTGAAACGAGCGTAGTCGATTTACTATATATGCCCCCGACCAAAACGCCGAAAAACGCATTTATAGGGCGTTTGACCAGTGGTCAATAGGCCCCGTAGGCTGTAGTGACCAGTGGTCACTTCCGTTGGTTTCGGCGATATGCCCATTGAAACGAGCGTAGTCGATTTACTATATATGCCCCCGACCAAAACGCCGAAAAACGCTGTTTAGAGGGAGTTTTCCCAATTTTGACCCTGGGCGAGGAACCACGGGAGCCATGCTGACCAGTGATCACTTCGGGCGGTATCGGCAGTATGCTCATCGTTTTCAGCGACCCCGATTTATTATATATGGGGACCACCCCGAGGCCGAAAAACGCCGTTTTTGGCGACTTTTTGACTATTTCCAGTGAAAGTGGGACTTAGAAACTTTTCGCCCAAACAGGCCAAAAAAATGCAAAGTTTGGGCCCATCTCCTGAAAGCTAGGGAGTAAAATTAAAAAATCCCCCTCGTTACTTTATGCACCCCTACTGGCAATTTTCAACAAAAGATACTAGACCTCTCCAGCTTCTACCCAGTTCTAGAAAAGTGTGACCAAAATTTGTGAAAAATAGCGAAAGTCCGACTTTGGGACCTTGGCACAGAGCCAAAATTGGCCAGGTGCCAAAATGAACAAAAAAGGTAGCATGGGGGGATCCTGTCTACCAACATATAATAGTAGTATGGTGCCAAAATGCCCACATCGTTCCAACACTTAGCCGTAAAATGCATTTCCAATAAGCGTTATTCACCGAGAAAAAAAACAAACGCACGGTAACTATCGCCTAGTGCAAAAATTCGAAGTTTCGAATTCGAACCAAAAGTATGGTGGTACTTGTAGTACTACTCGAGTTGTTTACGATGGTAACCTTTTTAGCACCGCCGGACCTATAATTAGCTGGCACCAGGCCAACACGGTCTCCAGAGGGCCGCGCAGACGCCTTTATACCCATATTATGTAGGGGCGCTATCGCGCCCCTACATAATATATATGTGTGTGTGTAACCCTGAGAACCATAAAATCTATAAATAATTTTGGGGATTTCTGTGCTAATTTTTGTAAGAAACAATTCTAGAAAGTAGAAGATTTGTAGAAAGTGACACATATGGTAGTTTTTTCGTGAATTTTTTCTTCTGTTTTTTCCAAGAGGTTTATGTATACGTGTAACTCTGAGAACCATGAAATAATTCTGGGACATTTCTGTGATAGTTTTGGTAGAACGTATCAAAAGTGAGGGAGGCAATGTGGTGCTGAGGTTTTTTCCACAGGTGTTTTTCATTCCTTCTTTCATTTTTGTGGTTTTTTCCAGGCTCAATTTATTGCTCAGTCCATTGGTCAGGCCTTCCAGGTGGCCTACATTGAGTTCCTCCGTCAGAATGGGATAGAGGACACCAGCTACCTGAGAGAACTGGACTATCAGGAGGTTCTCAATTCACAGGAAATTGTGGGCGATGAGTTGGAATTCTTTGCCAAACGAGAACTCCAGAAGGATGTACGTTTGGTTTCGTAGGGCTTCAAATGTTTCGCTTTTGGTTTTTGCTTTTTTTGAAACTGGGGAATTTGACCTGCATTTGACCTATTGTGTGTACGTTTTATTGTGATAGAAAATGGAATTCCTTTTTTCCCTATACAACAGTAGATGACTCATTGAAGCTTAAAAGTCAATTAAAGTTGAAAGAAGTTGTTGAAAAGTTTGAAAGTCTCTGGCATTTGTTTAGTTTGGTAGTTTGACTGGTTGCTGCAAGCCCATCTTAAAGTTTTGTTTGCTAAACCTTATCCAAAACCATACATATTCAGAAATTCAGTCCTCTTTATTATAGACATTTTTGCTGTTGTATGCTATATATATGTATATACTTGTGGTGTTTTTGTCATCTCTTTCATCATCTTTTTGTGTTGCAGGTGGTCATACCCAAAGCAAAGGGGGAGACCCTGGGTGTGGTGATTGTGGAGTCCGGCTGGGGCTCCATGCTGCCCACCGTCGTGATCGCTAATCTGGCCCCGGCGGGGGCGGCAGCTCGATCCAATCAGCTCAATATCGGGGATCAGATCATTGCCGTGAACGGGATCAGCCTGGTCGGCCTTCCCCTTATGACCTGTCAGACGCATATTAAGGTGGGTTGGTGGGGGTGGATTAGTTGGGGTTGGGGGGGACTGTATGTAACAGTAAAGAAATTTATGTTCTGTAACTTCAACCACTTTTATAGTATAATAATACGAATGCGTAGACTGGACGATAACAAACAGGGTCATGAGATGTCATGAGATTATAAGAAAGGGTAGATGAGATTGTATAATATCGCTTTTTTGTGGCTGTGGGTATTAATGTCTATTGCTTCCAGAGCAAACTTTAGGCAAGGTAATATTCTCAAAATACAATGACGCTTATCTTTTCATGCATATTTATGGATATTCACGATTTATTCGATTTTTTGTGTGAATTATTGTTTTGGATTCCAGAATACCAAACACCTGACGGCCGTAAAACTGACAGTGGTTCACACACCGCCTGTGGTGGAAGTGCGCATCAAGCGGCCCGATACCAAATATCAACTCGGATTCAGTGTACAGAATGGAGTGGTCAGTTGTTTTTGTCGTTGCTTTTTCATTCTTTCACTCATTGCCGGGTTTAATTAGCCAACTCATCAGGTTATTAAATGACTACGCCAACTCATCAGGTTATTAAATGACTACGTATATACTTCAATAGGTTTTTGGACCGCCAGAATAAATGCAACCCAACGAGTGTCTAGTAAATTTAAATTGTAAATTTAAAAATTGTAAATTTAAAAATTGTAAATTTATAAATTTTGTAGCTATGTTGTTGCTATGTTGTCGGTGCTGTGTGGTTTCAGATTTGCTCTCTGCTGCGCGGGGGTATTGCGGAGCGCGGTGGCGTTCGTGTGGGTCATCGGATCATTGAGATCAACGGTCTCTCTGTGGTGGCCGTCGCGCATGAAAAGATTGTCACTATGCTCGCCACTGCCGTTGGAGAGGTGAGTTCTAATTCGAAAATGTGGAAAAAATATCTGGACAGGATTCTTTATAGGCTTGAGTTAGTATATACAGTATGGGCAATAGAAAGCTAGGCTTATTCTAGGGCGTATTCTTCTTATTCTTCTTATTTCTTGAGGGGGGGCTCTTTGGGGGACCCTCGGGGGGGGGGGCGATTAGTGGTTGGGGGGGATTTTTCAAAATTTTTCTAAAAGACATGCTAAAAAATAGCGCTATTTTTGTAGTAATCGCCAAAAAAGTTCGTTTTTAGTGCAAAAATAGCGCCTAAATAGGCAAAAGTCGACTAAAAATCTCCGGCGACACCGGAAAATTTTTGAAAATTTGGCCTTCTGAGCGATTTTTTCAGGACGGAAGTTGGTACCAAAAGGGGCACCCACTTTATTTTGGGGAGGGGGGGCCCACCCCCTAGAATAAGCCCAGGAAAGATCTATGTGGAAAGTAGGTATAGGTGATCCTCCCTAATAGATTTTGTTCAGTGCTTATGTTCTGGCGGCACTGAAAAGACGGCTTGTTGTTAGTCGAAGAAAGGTCCTGAAAAACGAATTTTTCGGATTCTTATCTCAGAAATTGGGAGGGCGCCCCTCACCTTTCATATCGGTGGTGGTGGGGGATTTCTGTATATATATGTTTTGGACACTTGTATCTATTAGATGTATATATGTAAATATAGCTTTTTTAGATTCAAATGAAGACGATGCCCACGTCAATGTTTCGCCTGCTAACTGGCCAAGAAGTTCCTCAATATTTATAAACTTTTTCTATACATATATATACATACTTTGCCTAGTTAGTTTTTTTATGAAAGAAATGTTGTTTGTTTAAATTGACAACAGTAGGAAAATGTTAATAGTTTTGCGGTTTTTAGAGATTGGCGGTTTGTTTATCTGATAAATCGAAACCATGTGATGTGTTACTGTACGTCTTAATTAAAGGAAAGTAAGTGTTAAAATTTATAAATTTACAAAATTGATTGTTTGTGTCAATGTCACGTGTGATGGGAGCAGTGCTAGTAACCTTCTCCGAATTAACAATACTGTAAGTATTTATTTAATGAGTATCAAGTATATCGATTACTATTATCGATATTGCGTTTGTTGTTCTTTTGGCATATTATTATGTTAGTATGCTTATTGCTTGGTTTTATATACATAATCTGCTACTGTTATATAATGGGGGTATGCGGCTTCGACTAAGATGTTATCCAATTGCGCTATCATCCATAAAGTTAAAGTAACTTGGCGAGTTAATATACTGTTGCTTTGATTAAAACAATTATATATATATATAATTTATATGTGTATGTGTCTAATATCTAATCGTCTGAAATGGCTTGTATATATAGATATAAATACTTAATTTATTGTGGACAATTTTTGTGATTTGATTTGGTACTATTCTTTTGTTAGGTAATATTAGACTACATAATCTGTTTTGTTCCCATGTACGTATATTTATCATTCGTTGTTAGTTTGTTTCAGAGCTTATATTTTTGCTAAGAATGTTTAGACTGGAAAGTACGTCGTTTGAGTATAATATTATATTATGCGTATTTATGATTTATGATAAGTTATTGCTTATTTAGGTTGTAAAGGTGCGTACGTATTTCAATTTTTTCTATTTCTGATGCCCCTCCCTGTACCTCTTATCACGGTTTTACAAATTTTTTGACTAAATCGGAAATTTTGACATTTTTCGATTTTTGTCTGTAATCTGAGGTGTGTTAAACACATTTTATTTTAAGTGTTGTTGTTGTTGTTGTTGTTGTTGTTGTTGCTTTTGCGTTGTTTTATGTTGGCTTCTTTGCGGTGATAGTGTTGCTTTATTTCTTCCTAAGTTGTAGCTGTTGTGAACCTCTTGCCGTTTCCATTTGCTATTATTATTATATGTACACTATTGTAGCTTTGTGTGCGCTTTTTTTAGACTATATTTTCTGAATGGAACTTGTATTGTCTGTGTTGCAAACTTTTTTAGCTTTTTTGGGCACTTTTTGATATTAAAATGCATTTATGTTTTGTTAGACATAGGTGTAAATAAAACGATGCGGATTTGAGCAGGATTTTCTAACGTCAGCTATTCCACATCTGTGCTAAATTTTACTGTTTAAGCTATTTTTTACGTTTACGTAAAATTGTGAATTAGATGAAAAAGTTTTGATTATATCGTACACTTGCTTTGCTTTTATTTTAACGGTGTCTATTTACGTTAATTTACAGAAATCCATTTATTGTAGACGAATTTTCCTTATATACTTTCATTTATTTCTGGTCAGCTGTATGTCAGTTTTTGGTGTGTACTGAGTAATCATTGGTAATTATTTATTGTCTAATTATATATTATTAGTTTGTTGTGTACTATTTGCTGTTTACCCGACCAGCCCTATCTCTTCTGTTTCTCTGCTTGAGTATGTATGTAACATCTCTATTAGTCACTATCTGTGCTTCATTATGTTTTGCTGAGTAAATTTTGTCCCTCCCTTCTTGTTTTGATTGAGTCGGTTAGGTTACGTGAAACTGATTTTGCAGAACCGAAAATGTCTAGGTGTAGCATATTTGTGTCCTCATAAGATAATTTTATAGAAAATCCACTTCTAATATTTTTAGGTATTTTCAATGTTTTTACAACCATCTTACCGCAATTGGTATTCCGTTTAGAGGAGGTGCAGCTTAGATATGCATTTTTAGACAGCACTATTGAAATTTGCAAACAGTTTGGTTTCCTTGCTGCATTTGGATTGTTCGATCGTTGAATTCTGCGTGTGGGGCGCGGTGTCTTTCTTTCACTTTAGGATGAGGCTAGCTGGCTACCAACTGTTTCCAAACGGTAATATACTATCAACACTGCTTAAAGCTTTTGTTCCCTTTATTCGAATTGCAGTGATTTTATGTGGCATTAATCGAAACTTTCAGCATAGTTTATTTTCGCACTGCTTAGCCAATACAAAAGTTTTCCAGTTTAGCTTCTAAGTCTGTATACTGAAGTTCCTACATGTTGATTACCACGAAGATGTTTACTGATTGACGTTCATGTCAACTGACACATGAGCAAAAAATGCAAATTTTCAGAAAAAATTCGATAACGGTTGCGGAGTGCACAAACTTGAAAATTTAAATGTTTTGTATTTTGCTGGTAGCTTAGCGAAATGAACAGAAATCCATAAAATCAAGAAACTTGCAAAATTGGAATTAGACAAAAAGCAGTTAAACAAATGAAAGAACAAACGAAACTAAGATTGTCACTACAGCACCTCCGACCCGAAAAATTCGGGCCCGAGGTGGGGATCGAACCCACAACCTTCGGTTAACTAGACCGACGCTCTACCGATTGAGCCACCCGGGCACAATCGAACCAAGCTTAAGTTGGAATTCGTTCCCAAACTGTAGTGACATTTTAGAAGACGCTTTCGCGCCAGCCCACACAGTCTGATGGGAGCAAACCTCGACCGTTTCAAACCGTAATGGGCAAGACAAATGAAAGAACAAACGAAACTAAGATTGTCACTACAGCACCTCCGACCCGAAAAATTCGGGCCCGAGGTGGGGATCGAACCCACAACCTTCGGTTAACTAGACCGACGCTCTACCGATTGAGCCACCCGGGCACAATCGAACCAAGCTTAAGTTGGAATTCGTTCCCAAACTGTAGTGACATTTTAGTGCAGTGATTTTATGTGGCATTAATCGAAACTTTCAGCATAGTTTATTTTCGCACTGCTTAGCCAATACAAAAGTTTTCCAGTTTAGCTTCTAAGTCTGTATACTGAAGTTCCTACATGTTGATTACCACGAAGATGTTTACTGATTAACGTTCATGTCAACTGACACATGAGCAAAAAATGCAAATTTTCAGAAAAAATTCGATAACGGTTGCGGAGTGCACAAACTTGAAAATTTAAATGTTTTGTATTTTGCTGGTAGCTTGTCGAAATGAACAGAAATCCATAAAATCAAGAAACTTGCAACATTGGAATTAGACAAAAAGCAGTAAAACAAAATTTTAAACTCGAAACTGCAGTAAGGACTCCCATGCTGCCCCTCCAGACATCTCACACATCACCAAACAGCAAAGAAACACCAACATTTTAGCAAAATAAAAAATAAACATCAAACTTGTACATCGCTGATAATTCGTCCATCGAGGTGACTACATATTGTAAACGAAGGGAAAATTTTTAAAAAATCGAAAATTTTTACTATTAATTGGTCTGAATTTGATAGAAATCTGCGGTCAAGAAAATTTACCACGACCGCGACCGCGTCCAACTTTGTTAAGTCAATCGTCCGGGGTCCCGTTGCATAAAAGTGATTAGTTGATTAGTGTAGCAGTTTTTCGAGGATAATCAAGGCTACGAATGGGATACGACAATAATTTACATGTCGTTTGGAAGCGTTTTCAGCGTTCTAATGAAGGAAAAGTCTAAATCAAATTACAACATAAATTGGAGTGATTCCGGTGTAAAAAGTAAAGAAATAACGATTGAGTTCAAAATTTTCCTGTGACTGAATCAGTCAGTGAGGATAAATTAAACACTTGCTGATTTTGGATAAAGCACTTCAACAGCTAGGATGTGGTAACTCCAAAAATGGTGAACTGCGGCAAACGTTTTGCTCGCAAAACTATTACACTAATCAACTAATCACTAATCACTAATCAACTAATCACTTTTATGCAACTGGCCTGGCCCCAGGGGTAGGGTACACGGCACACGCTTTCATTTACACGCTTGCATAATACAAAAATTCATACGAATAATGCAACACTCTGAATTGGGTTAATACGCAAATCCCCATGCATATTGGCAGAAGATATAGCTTGTCCGACCAGATTTCAGTTCCTGTTCCAATAATATCCTCATCAAGTGGTTAGATTAATTTTGCCAGATGCAAAAGTTTGTATTCCAAATTCCTGCATTCCAGCAAACAAAGGACATTAGTCAACTAGGTCAGATAAATTTAATTCCAAAATAAAATTTTCTTTCATTTCCAGAGAATATTTTGTTAGTGGATTTTTGATTGCGTTTTATTCAAAAAAAAGTTTCTAGTAGGTGTTTTCTCAGATAGCAATTTCAAAGCGTCCACGTCACCTTATAAAGGTGTAAACTTCAGATATAATATAATACGCCAACTTAACCGATCTGAAAAAAGTTGACTTAACAGAATCTAGTTTAACATAAAAATGCAGAAAAGATTTTCAATAGAGTCATAGTTTATTTTTGGCGAGAACCTATTGTGGTGGCAGAATTTTCCAGGACAATAGGGTTGGCAAAAAGATCAAATAAATCCCCCCATTTCGTGGGTTTTTGTTTCCACTTTATTAAGACATTCCCCCGAAGTCCGGTTCCTCCAATTTCGGTTTGTTGTCCTCCCTTTGCCGCTTGCTTTCTCTATCAAATATAATGCTCACTGGATCACTGTTTGTCAGTATTTTGATTGGTTTGTTGGCCTTGGTTAAGGTATGTACTAATTCTAAATTGAGCTTCAAAGTTTGGGCGTCTGTTATTCTCCAATATTGGTTGCGAACTAAAAATAGTCAGAGCGGCTTCTTGTTGCTGGGTATACAGTAAAACTTCCGCTTTTACGGTGTCAAAACTAATAACATACCTATATAATCCTATGCAAAATGAGATATAATGTAATGTAGATGTAATAAGAGAGTAATATTAATATTGTAATTCAGTACTTTATATTTATATATGTAGTATATTAGCGCATTTTATTTTAGTTTACAGTTAACATCAAGATTGCATCTCATGATTCGGTATGTAATGATGAATCCGTTTGGAATAAATATCACTCTGAAATATTTTAGGGCCAGCCACCTCCAGGTGCGGTGGAAGTTCCTAACGGCCCAACGGAGATTGGACGGGGGAACGAGATTGGACCCGTGTCCCCGGAATTCCCGAACGGTCAAGGATTCTTTGAACCTCCACCGCCACCACCACCCGGCCAACAGCCGCCCGAAAGCAGAAGATATAAAGGTTTTTTCCAAAAATATGTCCATTCATAAATGATCAATATCCTCTTGCACAAAAATTACTGTTCATTTATTTAATATTTACGTTTCTTACAGCCATCTCACGCCAGTCGGTGCTCCGGTTAGGGGTAGTGCCAACTTAGAGTGTCTGTATTTTTGAGGGAAAGGGGAAGCTAACACAGAATAATTGTCATAGCAATTACCCGAGGAGTTCTGTTCTACGATACTATCAGGACCTCCATTACGTCCACCGTGATAGAGGGTTTGTAGTAGCTCCACCTGACGGGCAGCCACCCCTTGACAGTCTCTGTAAATTGCCCAGGAGTGATGCAAAATGGGTGCTAGAGCTTATTTTTCATGCTCTAGAATTGGCATGATCTCCACTTACAACAGCGTAGTAAGAAACCACAGCGCTATCAGAGGCGCAAATTATCGACTGGGTAAATTATTCTTAAGGCCCTTTCAAGAAAGGGTAGGGTAGAGTAGGGCGGAGTTAAAATGAAGTGTTTTAACTCGTTTTTAAGAGTTAACCTAACCCACTAAAGCTAGTGTTTCCCTCTGTGAACTCTTTCTTGAAAAGGATCGAGTTAATTTTAACGCTACTCTACCCTTTCTTGAAAAGGCCCTTTAGTCGACTGATGTTGTGGTTTCGCCTACTTTCAGACTGTCACAACAACACGCCCAGTCGGGACGATCCCAACAGCGTTTTCCAGTTCAACCGTCGCGCCCACGGCTGCTTCCTCATGCTCCGCGGTTTCATGGAGGTCAAGGGAATTTTCCCCGAGCCGCCCGCCATCCCATTTCAGGGTAGAGGTGGGGGTTTTGCCCAACCGGTTGTCGTAGAGCCCCGCCCTCGGGCCCAGCCCCCGCCCCAGCCTGTATCGTCGGGGGCTCAGGGCTCGGCCGGAGGGGGTATTGGATTCGGCGCCGGGGCTCCGGTTAGAAATCCGGCCCTTCTGAACCGGTTTCCGCCCAATCCCCGGGCCCAGGCGGTCCCCCAGCGGAAGACCAGACAGGCAGGCGCCGCCGGTGGGGCTCCGCCTCCGTTTTCCGCTGTCCCGCCGAATCATTTTCTGGATTTTCAGAAAAAGATGCAGGAAGCTGAATCTCAGGTCGGCACGTGTTTATTGTTTGAAAAAATACTGTTTCAAAAAACCGAGAATTAAATAAATAAGTGAATATCGCATAATCCAACCACCGAGTTTTCAAGAATATCTTACTTTAACACAGGTTCCAATGCAGCCTCCGGGAGAGCGGCTCAAATTTCGATTCCAAGAATCTTAGTCTGACTTCTTTCAACAACATTTTCCCAATTTTTCCTGGGTCGCTGATTCCTAGCAAATTTGCCCTGACAGTACATACAGTCTAGTGGATGGTTCCAAAAGTCTTTTTTGTTGGAGGAATTTAGTTTTGTGTTGCAGGCCTGTCCAGTAATCAGCGATGTTGTGGAGGGGGACGAAGCCTGCTGCGATATGATCTGCTACTGCAACGAGCTGGCCGTCGGAGACGCGGACAAGAATGAGACGGCCGTCTGTGGTGGGAGAATCGAATTCAGACGGGAGGACTTCTTCTTTCCTCAACCGATTGGATAGACGCAATGAAGGTTCATGAAACATAAACTGAAGAGGAAAACATGAAAATGTAAATGAAGGAGGGACATTTTCTGGGGGCGTTTCGTGTTTCTGACTTTGTAAAGATGTGTATTATTTTATAAAGAGTGCATGTCAGTTGTTTTGGGAGTTTTTGCATCAGCAGCAATTTATATATATTTTATTATATATATTTATATTATATTATATATATATATATATATATATATATATTTATATATACATATATATATATATATATATACAGACATGTGCAGGAGGGGAAGTTCTGGGGGGGTGAAGGGCGGCCGAAGGCCGCCGAAAAACCGGATTTTTCCGGTTTTTTACCGGAAAAATCCGGATTCTGGGGGGGGGGTGAGGGACCCCTCTGGGGGGGTGAGCTCAGGTCTGGGGGGGGGGGGTGAAAAACCCCCCCAAGCACACGTATGTATATATATATATATATATATATGCTTCACAGACAAAAACTGACATTCCGCAGTTTAGTCTGCCAAAACCTGTTGCCGGGTGGACATTGGCCTTTTCGGGCCACCGACAAACGTTGGCCGTTCGTCATAAACTGACGCATATGTATTTTGCTGTGCATAAAAACAGGCTCTACATAAAATAGTGCCGCCTAGTTGCTACATTTCTAAATATATATTTATTGGAATTTCCGACAAAAGCACAAGCAAAATTGATTAATTTTTCGTCCAGTATAAACTCCGTTTTCGTCATCGTCTTACTCTTAGTTCATTTTTTTCGTTAACCTAGTTAAAAGTTAAAATTTTCAAAGTAAAAGTTAAAAGATTTTTACCCGTCTAGCGAATTCAAATGAACTGTTTAACTTTTATAACCCAGTGCGCGAAAAGTATTGAGTTATAACTTCAGCTCCGTTAACTCGTTCAACTCTCTGCGCGAAAAGGCCCTTAGTTATGAGTCTTGAATGAATCCTTCAATGAATGAATCTCCCAAAAGTGAATAATGGAAGAAAAACTGAATGTTCGTCTGTATTGGCCATTCAGTATCCATAGGGCGACAAGATTCACAAAAGCTAAGTACCGTCAACCAAAACCAAAACCATAATCCCAAAAACCCACAGACAAAACACATTTCATCGCTTAAACGTTATGATCTAAACTGTTGACAAAACTCACCCGTCGAACATTGCGTGCTGTTAGCTCGTGCTCATTGATTAACCTAGTAATTGACTTGTTTGAAGCCTACGAGTTTGCATAAATTTGTTTCTGAAATTGTAATTTTGTCAACAAATGTTTATACCAGTACAGTCCAATCCAATCTACAAACTTTCAGCAAACAAGCACGGGATTCCAACAAGGCACATATTTACTCAGCTCGAATGAGAGTGCAGAGCAGATCCGTAGCAGATTTACATACAGAACAAGTTTGTCCTTAAAAAGCAAATCCGTTTAGATGATGGCTTCAGGAACATGATTTGCTTTTGGTTTATCCCAAAAGAACACCTACGCCTTAGAACAGGTCTTTCTGGTTCATAAGTTTACAAAACTTGGGGTGTAATCTATTTGCTAGTCCGATTAATCGCTCGAAATTCCCAAATAAATTCCAAGTGGAGTAAGCCTGTGATCAAACACAAGCTTAGAATGATTGCGATTAGTCTGTGGATTATTTCCGCTGCTATAGCAGCAAGTCTTGTAAGCAGTCTTTCACTTAATATTAGTTAAGAATATCAATTTGTAAGCAGGTTTTAATTGGACAGACAAGACGTGGTTGATTTTGTTCAAGGGTCAACTCTGAAAATCCTGAAATTGGTTTAAATCCTAATTTTTATTTTTGGACAACTCAGTTGAGACCAAGATTTTCTCTTATTTAGCGTATTGCATTGCAGTGGAAAGGAATCTATGTAGCTCCAAGCTAAATTCCCAGTTTGTGCAAGCAAACATCCTTTGATGTTATGTGAAAAAACTGCCCACCCAGAACAGAAAACACCTCTCAGTCCCAAAGTTAGTCAAAGAAATTTACACTAGTAGGTTTATTTTCGTGTAGAGTCAGCCACTGCTCACTGGTGGGAGTGACTCATTGGATGGAGGAGGTGGGAACTCCGGGATGGGTCCAGGTGGGACCGGCGGCGCCAGACCTCCAATTCTTCCTCTGCCGCTGCCGAAACCCATACCACCTGGCGAGCAATTGCCTCAAGCAAGACGCTATAAAGGTACGCTGCTTCTGTAGTATAGAATTTCTGGTTTTCCTCACGTTGATACAATTTGTAAAATATCAAAGTCCAAAACGTGACTACCCAAAACAATGTTCACCTTTCTTCCACTACCGGTTTCGGGTCCGGGTCCGGTGGCCACCTGACGAAGGGTCGTCTGAGAATCCGAAACCGGTAGTGGAAGAAAGGAGAACGTTGATACATTTTGAAAACAACTAAAGGTTGGTATATGTATTAGGTTAAAAGTGCAGGTCCAGGATCCAACTACAAAGAGAGTTAAAGGTAGGCACTGGTTTCAACCTGTCGAAGTTCACCTCAATTCTAGACGCCTCAACTCCACTGGTGTACGCAGCTGTTACCACTACTTTAGTTTCCTGGTACTATGAGGTAATTGACTAAGCTACTAAAGATCAGTTAGTAACCGTTGGTTTTTTGGTTTGGGCTCACCCACTTGTAGGCACACGACGTGGCCCGTAAGTGGTGCTCTCCGCAGACCGCAGTCAAGAGGCGGAGATCATGGACAGAAACACGATCCCCAAGCAGAACTACCATACGGTTATTGGCACCGCACCAAAGCACATCAGTCAAGCCCACGCCCAAGCGCCTCACACGCCTTAACCGTGCTGTACAGGTCTAAAACGGTACACTTATGTGCTTTTACACTGCCAATAGTAGGAAGAGTGAGACTCTCAGCTCTTCCGCTTCAAGCATACAAATGTGCTTGGGGGGTTTGGGGGGTGGAATTCCCCCCAGACCTGGACCTTACCCCCCCCCAGAATCCGGATTTTTTCGGTTTTTTGGGCAAAAAACCGGAAAAATCCGGTTTTCCGGCGGCCGAATCGGCCGCCGGCTCACCCCCCCCCCCTCCAGAACTTCCCCTCCTGCTTCCTGCACATGTCTGGCTTCAAGCCTGTGCTCGGCACATCAAGACCGATATCTCGTGAGACGGGGTGTACCATCTGCAGTTGCCAGCCATTGTGTCTGTTTGCGTCTGTCTGATTGGCTAATCGCTTATGCCATGTCAAAGTTAAATGCATAAGAGTTGTCTTTCCGAGATATCGGGGTGTTTCAATTTCACGTAGAGGCTTATGAAAGCGTTAAGCTCTTCGCTGATTGAAACCTCTCCGACATCTCGGGAGGGGCAAGCTGGTACACGTATAACTTTGACACGAGGTAAGGGATAAAACAATCGAAGCGTTTTGTACTAACGCATATAAACACATGGTTAACAATGATAAGATTTCGGCCTTAGTGTGTGCTAACTGCTAAGCACATAAGACTTAAAGCATTAGGAACTAGGAAGAGCTGAATGTCTTATGTCAGTGGACTTGTCCTTCATTCTAGTTTGCGTCCAAATAGGAATGAAAGTAGCCAGATTTTTGCATTCGTGCTTATATTTGCGCCGAAATACAGCAGACACAAATTCACGCAGCTCTGCCTATTGTCTGTTGTCTATTTCCTACTTTTCGGTGAAACTAAGACTTTCACTTGTGAAACATGTCCGCGAACAATTGTGTTTAAGCAGGCACTGCCTATTTCCTATTTCCTACTTTCTGCAATCACTTCCTATTGTTGTTCAGATTTAGCTGTCACGTGACACAATAGAACCCAATCGACTAATGCTGCAGCTCCACAGTAGTTATATATATTTCTCAACAATTTGTGAGAATGCTGTGCTGTCTGTTTTCAATTTTGGAAACTTAAAAAATTAAATTGAAAATAGATAAAAATAAGTAAATAATTATGAAAATTAGTGTAAATGTTGTTCTTTAAATTGTTCTGTAAGCTGTCTGAACAAGAATTTAGAGGCAAATTGTATTCTTGCATTCTTGGAAAAATGGTCAAATGCGCTATCATTTGCCTGGACGGTGATCCAGAAATATCATACCAATGCGATTCTGCCGAAAAAATAGCTTGTTTGACGCTTGTTACTGCGTCGCTGCATTTGTTTGGTGTTTTCGGACACCGTTCCAGTTCTTAAAGTTATACATCAGTTCCTGATATTGTTCCTGAACGAAGACCCAAATTCTTGATCCTGCTCCTGAAACTAAACACTGTTCCTGTTCCTGATCCTATTTCCGGTTATAGATACCACGTCTTACAGAGTTGTAAGCGGAGCTGGCGGTAATTGGCGGGTACCTTGTGTCTTGCGGGCCGCGGGGGCGGGGCGGGGCAAGGCGGGTACCTCTTTGCGGGTAGCGGGATGGATAGCGGGCCGAATTTGGTACCCGCTTACAACTCTGCGCACATACCATCTCCCTTCCTCTGGGATACGATACAGGTTTCCTCTAACGTAAACATTACAGGTTTCTTTTGTAAAACGACCAAAAAGCAGTTGCAGGCTTTTTATAATTTTCCTTATAAATCATATATTAAATAAAATCATTAAACTAAATTAAATTAAATTAAACATTAAATTAAAGGCATTAAATAACAAAACAAAGTTTATGAAACAGTCTAACTAAACAGAATTTAATCGAACCTTTATTATAATCCATCATTAGAAAAATTCAGTAGAAACTCCATGAATCACTTTTGAACTATGACAAAGAAGGGTTCATCCATCGGTGGTGTCTAAAACCAGGAACAGGAACAGGAACAGGAATAGGAACAAAGGTCTAAAACCAGGAACAGGAACAGGAACAGGAACGGGGTCTAATTTCAGGAACAGAATCAGGAACGGGGGTCTAATTCCAGGAACAGAATCAGGAACGGGGGTCTAATTCCAGGAACAGGAACTGGGGTTAAATTTCAGGAACAGAATCAGGAACGGGGGTCTAATTCTAGGAACAGGACTGGGGTCTAATTTCAGGAACAGAATCAGGAACAGGGGTCTAATTTCAGGAACACGGGTCTGATTGCAGGAACAGAATCAGGAATGGGGGTCTATTTTCAGGAACAGGAACGAAGGCCTAATTTCAGGAACAGAATCAGGAACGGGGGTCTAATTTAGGTCTAAATAAGGCCCCCGCTCCTGTTCCAGGAATTAGACCTCTGTTCCTGAAATCAGACCCGTGTTTCTGATTCTGTTCCTGCAATCAGACCCGTGTTCCTGAAATTAGACCCCTGTTCCTGATTCTGTTCCTGAGATTAGACCCCAGTTCCTGTTCCTGGAATTATATATACCCCCGTTCCTGATTCTGTTCCTGAAATTAGACCCCAGTTCCTGTTCCTGTTCCTGAAATTAGACCCCAGTCCTGTTCCTAGAATTAGACCCCCGTTCCTGATTCTGTTCCTGAAATTTAACCCCAGTTCCTGTTCCTGGAATTAGACCCCCGTTCCTGATTCTGTTCCTGGAATTAGACCCCCGTTCCGTTCCTGTTTTTAGACCACGGTTCCTGTTCCTGTTCCTGGTTTTAGACCTGTATTCCTGTTCCTATTCCTGTTCCTGTTCCGGGTTTTAGACACCACCCATCCATCTTCTATTCAGCTTTTATAACTTCCACACTCCACCCTCGCAACTATCAAAACCTACTCCTCTTTTTCTTCTGGGATGCAGATGCCAATCCATCCCGTAAAAATCACATGTTTCTTTTGTAAAAAGGCAAAAAAGCAACAGCAGGTTTTTTGTAATTTTCCACAAGAAGCTCCAGTGAAAAATCACAGGTGCCTGGATTATTTTTATAGGAAACTCTTGTGATCTTGACTAATACAAAAGTTACTTCGAAGGAAACTACAAGAATACAATTTCCTCAAAACTCTTGTTCAGACAGCTTACAGAACAATTTAGTGAACAACATTTATATTAATTTTTATAATCATTCACTTATTTTCATCTATTTTCAATTTAATTTTTTAAGTTTCCAAAATTGAAAACAGACAGAACAGCATTCTCACAAATTGTTGAGAAATATATATAACTACTGTGGAGCTGCAGCATTAGTCGATTGGGTTCTAGTGCGTCATGTGACAGCTAAATCTGAACAACAATAGGAAGTGATTGCAGAAAGTAGGAAATAGGAAATAGGCAGTGCCTGCTTAAACACAATTGTTCGCGGACATGTTTCACAAGTGAAAGTCTTAGTTGCACCGAAAAGTAGGAAATAGACAACAGACAATAGGCAGAGCTGCGTGAATTTGTGTCTGCTGTATTTCGGCGCAAATATAAGCACGAATGCAAAAATCTGGCTACTTTCATTCCTATTTGGACGCAAACTAGAATGAAGGACAAGTCCACTGACAGTCTTACTCTTCTATGATAAGCTCTATTATAAACTGACACTAATTAATTTTTGGAAACTTAAAACTCATATTAGTTCAAAGGGCAACCCTGAAACTCATTTAAAATGCTGATTTTAGACTGTCATCCAACGGAAAGTGTGCCTAACATCAACATATTGTACGGTGCTAACTTTGAAGCCAACGGGTGTTTCATGATTCTGGATGGATATCTTCACGTGAAGGGACTGTATCCAAAGCCTCCCGGTTTAAACTCAAGACGGCCCCTGCCATTTAATATCGAAGATTTTCAAAGCAAAATTGTTGACGGATATAAGCAGGTGAGGCTTAGATGCATTTTTCTGAAATCTACATTTTCCCAACTCTACAATAAATGTACATCAGCGAAGGCAGTTTTCCTAAAGCGTATATTACTCAATTAAATTTTCTTTTAAATTTAAAGTTTAATATACTTTTAGAGTTGTCCTGCGATTGTCACTTTCTTGGCCTCCGATAAGCCGTGTTGTGATATGAGATGTTATTGCAAGGAGCTGGCGGCGGGTGAAGCGCACAAGAATGAAACAACAATTTGTGGCGGAAGATTTGTGGTCGCTCCACCTCAATCGATTGGTTGGGCTTAAAAGTTGACTGAAACGTGTCAAATTCAGTTGTCCATGATGTTGCAAAAATAAAATCAATATGAATGTCTGGAAAATATATAGTTCATCAACTAACGACACGCTCCTGTTGCTTTGCTGTGAATTGCAGCCATACATTACCACGGGGTGAAATTCTAGGGATCCTACCCCGACTCCGAAATTTTTCAGAAACTATGTATGTATATATTTGAAATTTGCAAATCTAAAATTTGCTAAACGTTTGGTAAAAATCACTAAGCGATCTACCCTTTCAGCACTTCTGGACTTTTTCCTTTCGCAGAGGGATCTACCTGCCAAGACTGATATCTTTCCAAGACTGAAGCACACATTAGTTATCAGTTAATTGCTGGCTATTAGTTAGTTATTATTTGTAAAGACCATTTTTAAATTTAACCTGGCTTAACCCGGGAAAATTGTACGATCATCAAAACGAATATTGACGCTAAGCGTGCAGTGCCAGTAACCTATTAATCTATTTAATAAATTTATAAAGAACCAGTGATTTAGTGATTAAACTTTAATTTTATTGTGTATAGTGTATGCCGTTTCACTAGGAAAATACAGTGTTTCCCAAAAAACAACCGGTGTTTTAAAACTGTATCCACCCATACGAATCGTTTTTTGTGATGTTATTGTCTAACTGGTTGCGAAAAAAACGAGACCTCCTGCGATTATAGGTATTTAAAGAGGATTTGAGAACAAGTCTTGCCGGCTTTCACAGACTGATAAATGCAGAATTCATAGGGCGAAATCTGTTTGTACAAATGCTGATTAATTGCCTAAAATTTGCAAATAAAAGAAGGTTTCTGGCGCAGACAATGGCAAGCACTTGTTCAGAATGTTAGAGTTCGGCGTGTGGCTTACTGGTGTGGCTCTTCTAGTCGGTTGCTTTGTAAGTGATAAAACTTAGTTTTGAAATGAGTAATAGTTATACTTGTGAACGCGGACATTTGAAGTTAATGGGGATCGGTTCACTCATTGCACTCTCCCCTCTCATCCCAGAGAGCCTTCTCACAGCACCAATGTTTTCGATTCCTCCTCTAAACAGGCAACTGGTATATACATCGTACCAAGAGTGTATAATAGTAAGAGTGTGACACTCTTACACTAGCATGAACAAATCATGCTAGGTATGCTCGGTGCGTTAACTCGGGACCCCCCCCCCGGAACTTCCGGGGGGGGGGTCCCACTTGCTATCTACACGCTTTCATATAAGCGTGTGTCTGCTCGCTGATTGGCCCATTAGCCTAAGGCTTACAGTAGGCATTTTATTAGTAATTTTTAATTAATTAATAATAACTTTAATTAGGTTAACGCAATTAAAAAACTAACTCGACAACTCTGTAGCATTTTTCTGCTCTTTTCAATGATATAAAAATTGTTGCATAATACAAAAATTCGAAGGAATGTAATCTGCAACAATTTCTATATTGTTGGAAAGAGCAGAAAAAATGCTACAAAGTTGTCGAGTTAGTTTTTTAATTGCATTAACCTAATTGAAGTTATTATTAATTAATTAAAAATTACTAATAAAATGCCTACTGTAAGCCTTAGGCTAATGGGCCAATCAGCGAGCAGACACACGCTTATATGAAAGCGTGTAGATAGTGCAAAGTGGGACCCCCGGAAGTTCCGGGGGGGGGTCCCGAGTTAACGCACCGAGCATACCTAGCATGATTTGTTCATGCTAGTGTAAGAGTGTCACACTCTTATCTATTATATACTCTTGATCGTACCAAGACAGAGTACATAATGATACTTTGTGGGTGGGTCAGCCGCTAGCGAACAAAGCATAGTTTTTGCTCCGATAACAGAGACTAGGCTTAGTGTCATACTCTTATCATTATGTGCTCTTGTGACTAGTGACTCGCACTAGTCTGTCATCTGTTAAAATGCGGCAAAGTTGCTTTGATTTTAAGCACAGAATAGTGTAAATGATTACAAACTCGATGTGACAATAATGCGCGAACAGTGTGCGAGTGAACTAAAAGATGACTCAACACTTCTGTTAGTAATGGAGTAGAATAGTGAAATTCGCGAATTGGGTGAACAACAGGGCTTGAATGTTGGCGCTAATCTTGTTTGATGGAAGTGAAAGTAGTCATTTTCCAGGGTCAACCAGTGCCGAATCCAAGAGCACCTCCAGAGACGAAAGAGGGTCCTCTCCTTCCCACAGATGAGGACTTCCCTTTCCCGGCACCCAAACCGCCGCCGCCCGGCGATCAACCTCCAGAATTGAGACGATACAAAGGTACCTAGATGATCTTTAGTAGTTGGTCGAAATGTGTGCAATGATACTAAAGTCGGACCAAAAAATCTTGGAACCGATCTGTGAGTACTTGCCCTGAGTACACCTTTTAACTTAGTCTATATAAAGTATATA
Source organism: Trissonchulus latispiculum (assembly GCA_030248195.1). NCBI lineage: Eukaryota > Metazoa > Nematoda > Enoplea > Enoplida > Ironidae > Trissonchulus > Trissonchulus latispiculum. The sequence goes on from JASAND010011553.1 coordinate 46,333, forward strand.
TTTTTAGAAACCTCAGGAGGAGGAGTCCGGTAAAACCATCATATCCGGTCAATATCCGGTTACCGGATACCAACTCGATAAAAACGCTTCAGATTCGGAAAGAAAATGCTAATTAACTCATACGCTAGTATATTGGTCCTTGACACAAGACATTTCCGAAAATCAGGTCACATGCGGTCAATGCCCGGTACCGGTAACCGGACGTCTAGGTTACAGAAACTGTACAGCAAAATGGATAGGTCGTACAGTTTCGCTGATTGAATTTTTGGATTCTTCGGGTCGAAACTAGGTTGTATAGGAAATTTTGTCCGATTTGGACCAAACTTGCGTGATCTATGGTCATATCCGGTTCGAAAAATAACCGGAATATCGGGTTATCCGGTCTGGCGCTCGTAATCGGATAATAAATGTCCGTTTTCGGTACAATGAATATTTGGGAGGCTACTTTCATTTTACCGGTGTCAAAGTAATTGAATATCCGGTCGATTTCCGGTTCTGAGCTCTGACATTTGAAATTTCATGAGCTTATTATCTCAGTATCAGGTTGGTCGGAAAGTAAAATTATTTCATTAAAACGATTTTTTGTGTATCCTAAACAAGCATAAACCTCAAATTACTTCATATCTGCTGTAATTTTGGAATGATAGCGTTTTAAAAATGGTTCCAAAATAAGTTATATTGCGTGCGACAAAGCTAAGCATATATATGAGATCAAATCTCATATCCGGTTTAACAATTAGCCAAAACAAAAACAGTCCATTTTAAAACGCTATCATTCAAAAATTACAGCAGATAAGAAGTAATTTGAGGTTGATGCTTACTAGGGATAAACAAAATATCATTTTAATGAAATATTCGGATATTCGATTACTTTGACACCGGTGAAATAGCCTCCCAAATATTCACTGTGCCAGAAACCAACATTTTTATCCCGATTCCGAGCACCCAACCGGAAAACCCGATTTGTTCCGGTTTTTTCGAACCGGATACGACCATAGATCACGCACTTTTGGTCTACATAGGACAAAATTTCCTGTACAGACTAATTTTGATCACAGCAATCCAAAAATTCAATCGGCGAAACTGTACGACCTACTCATCTTACTGTACAGTTTCTGTGATCTAGACATCCGTTTACCGGACCGGATGTGACTGGATTTTAGGAAATGTCTTGGGCCAAGGATCAATGTACCAGAGCATGAATTAAATAGCTTTCTCTTTCCGAATCTGAAGCGCTTTTATCGATTTGGTATCCGGTAACTGGATATAGACCGGATATGATGGTTTTACCGGATTCTCCTCCTCCTGAGGTTTCTAAAAATATATACTTTATATAGACTAACTTCAAAGGTTAACTCAGGACAAGCGCTCACAGTTCGGTTCCAAGATTTTTTGGTCAGACTTTAGTTACAAATATGGTAGGAAATTATAGATGCGAAAAGTTTGGGATCTGGAATGTAAGTACATACATGTGACGTTATGAATAAAAAGTATTCAAGTTAGGAATCGAACCTGGGTTGGCTGTTCGGCAATCGAAAGCCAGACATAAACCACTCAGCCATACTGTTGGATGCTGAAGACTGTTCAATTATCGATTATGTACGTTGATCTGTCAGTTTAGGATGCGCAATGGATAAAGGTTCACCAGTTCCAACATTTTAGGTTTTGAAAAAACGGATCCTTGAAACTTGTTATGTCACTGCTCTTGCAACAGTTTTTACATTTGCATTACAGATTGCCACCCAACGGTAACTGACAAAAGCCTGAACAAAGTTTACGAATTTAATTTCGAAGCCAACGGGTGCTTCATGGTCCTGGACGGGTACCTTCATGTGAAGGGACTGTATCCAAAACCGCCAAGGTTCGAGCTGATGCCTGTGGAAGCAGACGGTCCCCCGCCGGAGTCAAAGCCAGCTGAGCCTTTCCGTCCCAAAAATAGCAGACGAAAACGACAGAGCTTTGACTTTGAGCAATTTCAAAGAGAAATTATGGACGGACACAAAAAGGTAAATGGTATCTAAAAAATTTTTGGTGACAAATAAATGTTCAATAAAGTTTTAGCCTAAACGTGAACAAACTCCTAAAAAAGTAAGGTGTAAATAATATTTTTTCCTATATTCCAGGCTTGTCCAGCAGTAACGAAATTTCTAAAATCGGACCAATCCTGCTGCGATATGCGATGCTACTGCGAAGAGTTGGGAAAAGGAGACGCGAAGAAAGACGAGACAACCGTTTGCGGGGGTCGATTCGATATGGCCTTCTTTGGACCTGTAGGCTGAAAAAATTCGGCAATTTTATAGTAGCTAGTGTTTTACCTACATAAATGGCTATTTAATAAAGTCAACTATTTTTAGTGCTACTTTCCGAGAACAAAGACTACGCTAAAGCTGTTGAATTAGTGAAGAGTTCGTTTAACTCATTTCCTGTCATGGACTAATATTGCCCCGAATGCTAGTGACAGGAGTACATGAGTTTGTCAGTCAGTGCTACTAGGCACACTCTGTTATCAGAGTAAAAACTATGCTCTCTTCGCTACGGTTGACAAATCAGTACCTGGTCAAAACGGAGGTTCGCACACTCGCTGTGCTAAAGCTCGATACATAAGCTGTGCGTTAGCGAACTTTGGGCTTTAATTTTTTGAAGTGATGGGTCTAATTTGCGGGGAAGTCAGCAGATATTGAAAAGGAATATATAGGTTTTACTCTGATAACAGAGATCACGCTATTATCTTAGTCCAACAGTAGTGAAACGTTGCATACCACCAATATTCAATTGAACGGTAATTACTTAGCTAATATTAATCCTCACTAACCGACTTATGCAACACATCAATAGCTGAAAACATTTTATTCAATATATTATTAGCTCTAGACTCTGAAGCAATATTGGGTAAAAACGGCAAAATGTACACAAAACACTGCAAAAAAAGCCATGGAGAATAATGCTAACACTAGATTAATTAAACATATACAAACTAACTTTTAACAGATAACAACACTGGTGACCTTTCAATAAATAGTTAACAAATAAAAACAAACAAGCATAACCATAATATGTCTCAAAGCTTAACAAAATAAATTGACATTGACAAATTAGATTCACCGAAAAGTATCAGAATTTTATTATTCAAAATTCATATATAAATCAAAAACAGCTAAGCGTCTTCTGTAATCAAAAACTATTTCCTGCTTTTATTTTTAAAATTATGCAAATTGGCTTCAAAAAGAATGCAAATTTCAAGAAATTGCAAAAATCAGAAACCAAAACTACTCCGTTCTCTAGAAAAACTTAAATGTAAAATACCCACTACAGTAACTGGCTTTGTACTAAACCCTGGATTCCATTACAACAGAGACAACAGGTTACTACAAACAGCCATCTTACTGATCAATTAATTAATTAATTAATTAATGGCCACATCTTAATTAACGAGCACCTGTTTGTCGAGTTACAGCAGACACCTTTTATAGCCATCTGGACTATATGAAAGGAACAAGTTAGGTTACGTACCAACTTCTGATTTTCCTTTCCCGAGATTTTGTTTACTATTTATATACTCAGAAATGTGGGTCTGCAATTGGAAAGTGGGTAAAGATGAAATTTAATCGGTACCTTAGAAGACCATGAGAAATATGTTCAGTACAACATAAAAGTTCCGAAAATAAGGCGTCAAAGTGCAATTTTGGTGAAAGGAAAGCCAGTAAGCAGCAAAATTTGTGACAATATACAATAGCACGTTTCAAACTTTGGGTCAACATTTTCAGTTGCAAACATTTGGACTTTTACGCACACCTTGCCAGAGATTTTGGACATTTTAAATTCCATCCAAAAACTGTATACGCACATTCACACGTGCTTTGTACATACGTACTTGAGTTTCAATTAAATTCCGCCCCAAATGGCTCAACCAATGGAGCGTCGTTCTAAAAACACCCGTGATTTTGACGTTTACTCTCTACGTGATGACCGAATGCTTCGAGTCAAAGGCTCTATTTCTTTATAGATTAAACGGATTAGATTAAAATTAATCCGCATTAAAGAAATAGCACATCGGATTAAACGGATTAAAATTTAATCCAGCGAGTTAAACTAGTTAAACGGATTAAATTTAATCCTACTTCTTTAATGCACATGGGATGAAAATTTTAATCTAATCCTGTTTCTTTATTCACACTTCGGATTAAAAAATGGAAGAGATAATTTTAATCCGACCTGCTTATTCGCTGTTTCTTTAAAGATTAATTTTAATCCGTTTAATCCGTCTCCTTCATTTTCAACTAGTTTTTAATCCTCGGTTAAACGATTAAATCCACGATTAAACGGATTAAAAGCGGGCGGATTAAAAATTTTAATCGCTGTTTCTTTAATGGCGGATTAAGCAGATTAAAATCCACTCGTTTAATCCGCGGATTAAAAATGGTCGGATTAAACGAGTTAATTTTAATCCAGCATTAAAGAAATAGCAATTAAAATTTTAATCCTGCTGATTTTTAATCCGTTTAATCCGACCATTTTAATCTTTAAAGAAATAAGCCCAAAGGCGCTCTAGTGTCGCCGCATCTTTGCGTCATTTGAAAAAAGCAAGGAGACACGCTGCAAAAACACAAGTAGTTGCAATAATGAAATTTAACAGCATAATGGATCTCGGGAGTTCTCTAAACGGCTCGAAATAAAACAATTCCTCCGGTGAAAGCACTGCCGGAATTTTAAGGCATTTGTGCTACGCTTTTTGGAAACTTGGGAAACAACACTCCAATCAAAAAGATGTTATGCAAACAATCAAACAATACTGCTTCATTCAAATACAGCACTCCAAAATTACGACCGATATTTTGGGGAAAAATGCTTGCGGTCCCACCCCCCCCCTCCCAGAAAATACGTAAAAACAACAACGACTGCTCCATCCTAGACCTCAGTTTAGCACACAGATGACAACATCAGCAGAAGAAAGACAGATAGAATCGTAGTAGTTCACACCGATAGCAAACCGTAGTCAAATCATATGTCACTTGTAAATCAAATCAGAAGGAACGCGTAAAGGGGACAGGGAATCGAGTCTAGGAGGGAGGGGGGGGGGTTAGGTCCAAATTTGACCTTGGAATAAAGGAAAGGGCGGGGTAGGGATGTGGAAAGAGTAAAGGTTAGGCATATAGTCCAAGCCTGTACACTTTTGCTGAGAGAAATGAATGTAGAATGAACACAACGGGTTTGGGGGAGCCCAGCAGATCCAGTTCCTATAATAGACACATAAAAACAAAATAATGCTTATTAAATATATTATATAATAAAATTATCTACGCAGCATATAATCCAGCATTTCTAATTCTGCTTACACACTGCTAAATCTTTCAATACAATCAAATCAAACCATTTCAATAGTCCTTAAATGAATTAGGAAGACTCTGCCTGCTCAGGGAGCCTAACCGGGCAAAATGTTTCGCAGAGAAGGGGGTGGAATTAGTTTTGGTAGATATGGCTTCAGAAAACAGCATGCTAATGCCAGTGTGGAGAAGTAGAAAATGGATCTTCTGGACAAAGCAGTTTAGTCGCAAATATTTAGGCGATGTACATCACAAATTCTACACCAGTTCCGCCCATACATTAGCACGGGGTCCGATTCCGGGGGGTGTCTACCCCGACCTCGGCGAGTGGTCTATCTACCCCTGAAAAACCCAAAATTTCACGGGGGTCTGCTCCGAAATTAGCAAACATTCCGAATTTTTAATGTTTTTTACCAAAAATTAGCAAAAAAATGGCAATTTTTAGCGATTTTTAAGAAATTGTTTGAAAACATCGGTAAAATTTGATAAAAAATTACCAATTTTTTGTAAAAATCGCTGAGGGGTCTACCCTTTTTTCCTTTCTGGACGAGAGGGTCTTCCCTTTTTTCCCTTTAGCTGAGGGGGTTTACCCGTTTTTGTCGGTCTGGGGGGGTGTGCACCTCCCCCCATTCCCCCCACGTTATCCTATGGTTCCGGTGGCCGGTGCGGAATGTAGTAAAGACCAACATTTACAAGTAGGAAAAATGCTCCTTGCAGTCGCATGAAAAAGTTAATATGAGCTATGATGGTCAACATTTAAATGTGTCAAGGACAAGATTTAAAATGTTTAATATGAGCCAACATCTAAATAAGTAGAGGACAAGATGTAAACGGCTAATATGAGCCGCTACGTTTCTCTTGGGCTCATATTGACGCTCATTTAGCTTTTGCTTACTTTTAATCCAACACTGAAATGGTTTGCATGAATAACGACGCATAAACATTAACTTTGCAAAGCTGTACGTAAATGTTTTCTTCTCCACCGCTACATCCAAGTATATACACATTTAAGGCCACCATATAAGTCAACAAAACAAAACCGAAGTCCAATCTAATGAAGAAACGAAAATGTGGAACTTATGTTGTGAAATCTTGAGAATCACATTTGAAGTTATCATCGCAATCACCACATTAATTCAATATATTCCCAAGCCAATCAAATCGTTTATAAACACTGATGCTTATATGCTAACCGTAAACTGTATCTATGTTTGCCATTTTAGTCGCGTCAATATGAGCCCAAGAGAAACGTAGCGGCTCATATTAGCCGTTTACATCTTGTCCTCTACTTATTTAGATGTTGGCTCATATTAAACATTTTAAATCTTGTCCTTGACACATTTAAATGTTGACCATCATAGCTCATATTAACTTTTTCATGCGACTGCAAGGAGCATTTTTCCTACTTGTCCTCCGTCCAGTTTTTGGGAACGCTGCTATAACTGTGGTAGCAGCAATCACAAATTCCGTGTATGCAAGATTTCAGCCTTCCAGCTATCTCCAGTAGCTTGAACCAGGACCTGGTTCAACTTTGAACCAGTTGAACCAGATCTCGCCAGCCATGGGTTGGATCACCAAAGTTACACCACCAGTGAATTCCCCATGCCCAATAAACTTTGTATGCAAAATTTCAGCCTTCCAACTATCTCCAGTAGCTTGAACCAGGAACTGGTTCAACTTTGAACCAGTTGAACCAGATCTGGCCAGCCATGGGTCGAATCACCAAAGTAACACAACCAGTGAATTCCCCATGTCCAATAACCTTTGTATGCAAAATTTCAGCATTCTAACTATCTCCAGTTGCTTTAACCAGGACCTGGTTCAACTTTGAACCAGTTGAACCAGATCTGGCCAGCCATGGGTTGGATCACCAAAGTTACACCACCAGTGAATTCCCCATGCCCAATAAACTTTGTATGCAAAATTTCAGCCTTCCAACTATCTCCAGTAGCTTGAACCAGGAACTGGTTCAACTTTGAACCAGTTGAACCAGATCTGGCCAGCCATGGGTTGGATCACCAAAGTAACACCACCAGTGAATTCCCCATGCCCAATAACCTTTGTATGCAAAATTTCAGCCTTCTAGCTATCTCCAGTTGCTTTAACCAGGAACTGGTTAAATTTTGAACCAGTTGAACCAGATCTGGCCAGCCATGGGTCGAATCACCAAAGTAACACAACCAGTGAATTCCCCATGTCCAATAACCTTTGTATGCAAAATTTCAGCATTCTAACTATCTCCAGTTGCTTGAACCAGGACCTGGTTCAACTTTGAACCAGTTGAACCAGATCTGGCCAGCCATGGGTTGGATCACCAGACCAAAGTTACACCACCATTGAATTCCCCATGCCCAATAGCCTTTGTATGCAAAATTTCAGCCTTCCAACTATCTCCAGTAGCTTGAACCAGGGACTGGTTCAATTTTGAACCAGTTGAACCAGATCTGGCCAGCCATGGGTCGGATCACCAAAGTAACACCACCAGTGAATTCCCCATGCCCAATAACCTTTGTATGCAAAATTTCAGCCTTCTAGCTATCTCCAGTAGCTTGAACCAGGAACTGGTTCAACTTTGAACCAGTTGAACCAGATGAACCAGGCGAGATACGGTGTCGGCACTATGCTCATCGTGTTCAGCGACCCCGTTTTACTCTCTCTCTACAATGCTATAAAAGTACTGAATCTTTCCCTAAGTACCTGTTCGCCCATTTCCCCTCCGAAATCCACCCAGAACAGTCGCTGCCCATCATCTCCACTGGACTTGATGGCCTCAAAGGGATGATGCCACAGGATCTGACCACCCCCACCACCACCACTCCCACCCCCAGTCCCAGAGGAGGAGGAGGCGCCATTCAGGAGTCCATCCGTCTGCGACGGGTCCTCATCCATTCCGGCTGAGGCGCTCTGGTTGGAAGGGTTGGCAGAGGCGGCGGCCGTGATCAGGGTCAGTCCGTCCTCACAGTGGAGGATCAGGCGACACTCGTGACTGCGCCAAAGGCAGGCTACAAATACACAACAAGACTACAGGAATATGCAGGCAGGCGTTTTTCATTATTTCTTTATCTTCAAGGCACAACACGAATAAATTGACACACAGGGAGAGTGAGACTATGAAAGTATGAAAGGTGTGTGTGCTAGAGAAGGGGGTTAAAGCTAGAAGCGGTAGGCAGTAAGATAGGTAGATAGGTATCTGGGATAATACAGACTCGCACAACCAGAGTTGGAAGTGGGTCGCAATTTCGCGACCCGCGGGTACCCGCGACCCGCGGACCTCTGACCCGCGACCCTCTGAAGCTTTGTCGACCCGCTTAACCCACTTCTTTAATTTGGATATTTAAGCACCCTGTAGCATGTGTCGAGTAAAATTAACGCTTTAAACATCTACATAGCGAAGTTTTGGAAGCTTCAAACAAAAATTTGGCGAATTTGTAATAGTTAATTGGCTGAGAATGTCATACTCCCGCAAACAGGCTAGATGAGATGGGACCTGGATCGGCCAGTAGAATCAGTAGGCAGGCAAAGTTTTGATGATAATGTAATTTTCGTAAAGTTTTAAAACGATTAAGTTAAAGCGATTTCATTAAAGCTTAGCCCGTTCTGGTTTACAGTTTCTTACAGTTGTGTGGCGAGTGCCGCAGGACTTTTTATGTAGTCATCTCCAAACTTGGATACGATAGATAACTACAATTTTAGCGGTATCGGTTTATTCAATCAGGAATGATCATAATTCGTCGAACTATATCGAAATTCCAAGTTTGACATTTTATCCCTGGAAGCAACTCTTCACCCTCTTTAAATTTCGGAAAGATAGATTTGAAGACTGTAGTATGCTGTTGAAATTATTTTCGCATAAACAATTTGTCAGTCAATGCAGAAGTATGAAAGATTTTGTCGTGATAACATATAGTCAAGCGGGAAAAAACCCACTTTTCAGATTTTTGGCCAGAACTTTTTACTGGTTTGAGATATTGAAATACTGACTATACAGGCTGCTAGGCCTAGTCGTAAGCTTTCTTATGAGCTATAGAACACCTCTCTAGGGTGCGCCGTTAGTGAGAAAAATTGTCCCAAACCGGCGGGGAAAAACCCAATGCGGGAAAAAACCCATATGCGGAAAAAAAACCCACCCCGAAAATTTTTTGGCAAGTTGCCAGGAGCATTTCTAACCGTTCCAAATGAAAGAGCGGGTTGTTTTTAGTACAACTGCATCAAAATATATTAGTTTTGGTTGAAAAATTGAGGTCATAGTGACTTTTGAAAATTTGGTATGTTTAACACATAAACATAGGCAAATTTTGGAAATTTTTTAAAATTGTTTATTTTCGGCAGTTTAAGCATCCTATCGTATAGAAAACGTGTTTTTCTTGTATTTAGAGCCAAACTAGACCCATTTTAAGGCAAAAATAAGCATTTTTGGACAAATTGAAATTTTGGCATGAAATGGCACCATGTCCGATTTTGACCCCCTGGACCTCCCATAACAGATCGAACCCAGGTAAAACCTATAGCAATTTAATCTATAGGCTCTATTAAACAAATGTATGTATTCGTTTGACCTTTCCTGCTAATGCTTAGAAAAATTTTCAATTTTGAAAAGTGGGTTTTTTCCCGCATGTGGGTTTTTTCCGCCAACTCTAGGTCACCGCCAGGTCGCACCGGAGGGGTTAGAGCAGTGTGGCATATATCATTATGATGCGCAACAGATGCCCTACACATACATAAAATCCGCTTTGGTCTTAGTCTTTCCAGTAGTTCAGGGTGGCCAGGCAAAGTTTGCCAAATTTCGGTACTTGGACGGACCAAAATTTACGAAAATTTCGAAGTCCCAAAAAATTTGCTGGGAAGCAGTGGGAGCGACAATAATACACCCTCCAGGGTTATTTTGGATGCTCTTCAAGATAGGCTATTAAAATCCTAGATAGCTCATACTGGTAAGCCCACACTGGGGGTGGGTTTTTTCCCGCTTGACTATACATTATGCCAATGATGATGTCAAAAAGATATTACTAAAAACGTTTTGACTGAAGATTCAACCCAGAATCAAAATAATTTGATCACAAATGGAATAATATGATGTAGAAACAATACATAAATGATACAAAACAGTCAAAAGTATGCGAAAAATTTAAAACTTTATGCAATTTCTAAATTTTTTAGTGAAATTAGTCTAAAATTTAACGTGAAATTGGCGTGAACAACAGTGACTGTTGACCCGCTCTGACACGCGGGTACCCACTGACCTGAACTTCTAACCCTGCGCACAACAATAACGGCTATCTGTACTCTAGGAAAGTTCAACTTCATACGAAGATAGAAACAAAACCGGACCCATGACTACGGCATTTACCTGAATATACGGTATTCCTCAGTACCTGTTCAGTAGTCTTTATTAATCAGCGACGACTTGTGAACAAATTTTTTTAACAAATGCGCAATGCGAAAGTGGTTGCCAAGGAAAGAAGCTTATGCTTTCCCTTTTGTACTAAACAATTCAACTCTACTCACGACATGAGACTTCTTTAATGAGAAGACAGGCCTCATAGGTTGTATGAACAACTGTTTTAACCCAGGTGGCCAGGTCACGATGAGTTTCTACCTACAAATAGATAAACAGTAAAAAACAATACTAGTAGCAAAAATAAGAAAAGCCAAAGCGCAGACGACAATGCTTGCTTTCTATTCCATAAAAGGGGATATCTAATGTGATGATAAACAGGTTAAACATCAAGTGCGTACAATTAAACGTTGTTCCCGCTAACACTACTAAACCTAATTTGCATATTCTGAAAGGTCAACATCAACGTACCCTAAGAACATGGGTTTCAATGCCTTGCTTAGTACCGGTTCGAGTTGTGAAGGAAATTACATCCGTTAGACCGCTGATTACTGGATTACTGCGGGACGTTGTGTGGACTAATCTAGAAGCAAACGAACAAAACTGGTTAGACCAAACACTGTGGCACGACAAAATGCTAGTGGAAAAGGCAAATAAAATACATACAGAATAGAGTTTACACAATATTAAGCACACAAAATAGGTGAAACGAGAAGTATCTATGAGGTTCAATTATAGCCATCGTCCTATTAACTCGGGTTTCATCTATATCGATCACGAACGGATCAGACAACAATGACGGTCAAAAGTTGTGGATTGTGTTTGAAATGGGATAACAAAATACAACGTGCTGCCCCGATACGATTGTAAACGGATCAGACAGCAATGATTGTCAGACATCAAAATGTTCCGTAGTCTAACATGTTTGTGCCATCATTTCCAAGAAAATCAAACTCTTAAACTGTATTTTGGTGTGAGTCGTGTTTGAAATGGTACAACAAAATGCTAAGTGCTGCCCCGATACGATTGTAAACGGATCAGACAGCAATGATTGTCAGACATCAAAATGTTCCGTAGTCTAACATGTTTGTGCCATCATTTCCAAGAAAATCAAACTCTTAAACTGTATTTTGGTGTGAGTCGTGTTTGAAATGGTACATGCTAAGTGCTGCCCGATACGATTGTAAACGGATCAGACAGCAATGATTGTTAGACATCAAAATGTTCCGTAGTCTAACATGTTTGTGCCATCATTTCCAAGAAAATCAAACTCTTAAACTGTATTTTGGTGTGAGTCGTGTTTGAAATGGTACAACAAAATGCTAAGTGCTGCCCCGATACCACTGTAAACGGATCAGACAGCAATGATTGTCAGACATCAAAATGTTCCGTAGTCTAACATGTTTGTGCCATCATTTCCAAGAAAATCAAACTCTTAAACTGTATTTTGGTGTGAGTCGTGTTTGAAATGGTACAACAAAATGCTAAGTGCTGCCCGATACGATTGTAAACGGATCAGACAGCAATGATTGTCAGACATCAAAATGTTCCGTAGTCTAACATGTTTGTGCCATCATTTCCAAGAAAATCAAACTCTTAAACTGTATTTTGGTGTGAGTCGTGTTTGAAATGGTACAACAAAATGCTAAGTGCTGCCCGATACGATTGTAAACGGATCAGACAGCAATGATTGTCAGACATCAAAATGTTCCGTAGTCTAACATGTTTGTGCCATCATTTCCAAGAAAATCAAACTCTTAAACTGTATTTTGGTGTGAGTCGTGTTTGAAATGGTACAACAAAATGCTAAGTGCTGCCCGATACGATTGTAAACGGATCAGACAGCAATGATTGTCAGACATCAAAATGTTCCGTAGTCTAACATGTTTGTGCCATCATTTCCATGAAAATCAAACTCTTAAACTGTATTTTGGTGTGAGTCGTGTTTGAAATGGTACAACAAAATGCTAAGTGCTGCCCGATACGATTGTAAACGGATCAGACAGCAATGATTGTCAGACATCAAAATGTTCCGTAGTCTAACATGTTTGTGCCATCATTTCCAAGAAAATCAAACTCTTAAACTGTATTTTGGTGTGAGTCGTGTTTGAAATGGTACAACAAAATGCTAAGTGCTGCCCGATACGATTGTAAACGGATCAGACAGCAATGATTGTCAGACATCAAAATGTTCCGTAGTCTAACATGTTTGTGCCATCATTTCCAAGAAAATCAAACTCTTAAACTGTATTTTGGTGTGAGTCGTGTTTGAAATGGTACAACAAAATGCTAAGTGCTGCCCCGATACCACTGTAAACGGATCAGACAGCAATGATTGTCAGACATCAAAATGTTCCGTAGTCTAACATGTTTGTGCCATCATTTCCAAGAAAATCAAACTCTTAAACTGTATTTTGGTGTGAGTCGTGTTTGAAATGGTACATGCTAAGTGCTGCCCGATACGATTGTAAACGGATCAGACAGCAATGATTGTCAGACATCAAAATGTTCCGTAGTCTAACATGTTTGTGCCATCATTTCCAAGAAAATCAAACTCTTAAACTGTATTTTGGTGTGAGTCGTGTTTGAAATGGTACAACAAAATGCTAAGTGCTGCCCCGATACCACTGTAAACGGATCAGACAGCAATGATTGTCAGACATCAAAATGTTCCGTAGTCTAACATGTTTGTGCCATCATTTCCAAGAAAATCAAACTCTTAAACTGTATTTTGGTGTGAGTCGTGTTTGAAATGGTACAACAAAATGCTAAGTGCTGCCCGATACGATTGTAAACGGATCAGACAGCAATGATTGTCAGACATCAAAATGTTCCGTAGTCTAACATGTTTGTGCCATCATTTCCAAGAAAATCAAACTCTTAAACTGTATTTTGGTGTGAGTCGTGTTTGAAATGGTACAACAAAATGCTAAGTGCTGCCCGATACGATTGTAAACGGATCAGACAGCAATGATTGTCAGACATCAAAATGTTCCGTAGTCTAACATGTTTGTGCCATCATTTCCAAGAAAATCAAACTCTTAAACTGTATTTTGGTGTGAGTCGTGTTTGAAATGGTACAACAAAATGCTAAGTGCTGCCCGATACGATTGTAAACGGATCAGACAGCAATGATTGTCAGACATCAAAATGTTCCGTAGTCTAACATGTTTGTGCCATCATTTCCAAGAAAATCAAACTCTTAAACTGTATTTTGGTGTGAGTCGTGTTTGAAATGGTACAACAAAATGCTAAGTGCTGCCCGATACGATTGTAAACGGATCAGACAGCAATGATTGTCAGACATCAAAATGTTCCGTAGTCTAACATGTTTGTGCCATCATTTCCAAGAAAATCAAACTCTTAAACTGTATTTTGGTGTGAGTCGTGTTTGAAATGGTACAACAAAATGCTAAGTGCTGCCCCGATACCACTGTAAACGGATCAGACAGCAATGATTGTCAGACATCAAAATGTTCCGTAGTCTATCATGTGTGCGCCATCATATCCACAAAAACCCAAATACGCTCAAAATTAAAAAATTTCGGGGGCCCAAAAGTGAGTAATTTATTGTGCGATTCAGTTTATTCAAATTTTGTTGCCACATGTTGTCTGTTCAAGATTTCCTGCATTTGGGAAGTTCAATTTTGGAGAAACCAAGATTCTTCCGATGTTAAAGAAAATGACGCGAAGTAAAGCTCTAACGAACTTAGCGAAGGTAGCAAATCTTGAGTCTAAACTAAGTAATACAATAAGTTAGCAAAGTTACATGGCTATTTAGTAAGGGGAGCAAACATAGGGAAAATTCAATAATTAAGAACTTGCTGAGTCTCACTGAAACTAGAAACACCCAATGAAATAGTAAAGATACCTGAAAATAATTTAATTTACCAAAACAAGTGCATAATCCTGGTGAAAAGTAAGTAAAACAAAAAGTGCAAACTTATGTAATGTGATGTGATGCAACAATACCATAAAGTGAAATATCAAACAATTTAAAAAAATTTTAAGAATGAAAAACATCCTTAAAATAGTAATAAACATTTTCTGTCAGATCGTGGTGCATATGGAGAAAACCACTCAATTAGGTATACTTATATTGCACTTGTTTGTCACTAATAATTTTTGTTTTCGTTTGTTGAATTAAGACAATACAATATATTATATACATATTATATATATATATATATATATATATGCATTTGCAAATTGGCGAAATATCGCTCTGATGGAAATTTTCCCCAAAATTGGCGAAGACTTGTATAATTTTTCGACAGCTTTGTTTTCTTCGCCAACTTTATTCGGGTTTATCGCCAACTTTGGTGAAAAATGCTAATACTTCGTGACATTTTCCCGTTTTCGCCAATTTGGAAATTACGCCACCAGTCCTGGATTTCGTGAAATGTACTGTATAAAAAATATGCAAAATGGAAAAACTCTTCAAGCCCCCAGACCCCCCTCGTATTTTATCTTGGAACCCCCCCTTTTCAAAATCCTGGGTGCGGGCCTGAGACCTCTTTCCAACTCCAAAAACTGAGAAACTCACGATGTCTGAAAACACTAAGCAAACATAAACCACGGACTCAAAGAGACATTTTAGTCGCACAAGACAAGCGCTTTTCTACATTTATACATGCCCGATTTGAATTTGAACGAAATCGCTGTAAAAAACACAGTTTTGTATCAAACCACCCAGGGTCGGATCCAGAGGGGGACCCCCTCCCGTTGTGATTCGAAGGTAGGAACAATAAAGGAGAAAAATAGGAAAAACGCCAAAAGCAAACAAAAAATATAAACAAAAACCCAGAAATCAGTCCGGTCACACCATGTTCAAAACATGTAAGGCAAAATGCAAGTCGAGAGAGAGAGAGAGAGAGAGAAAATAGGACAGACCTTGTGGCAACTAAGGGTCGACTGCTCTTCGGATTGGCCCATTCGGACTTGAGGGACGGAGCGTGCTCATAGAAGAGGAGATCATTCTGAGTGACAGCCGCAAACACAGGACGCCACTGCTGTGTTCCGTCAGGATTTTGCACCTGCAAACAAATTGTAAAAGTCAACTTTTATTGCCATGTCAGAAAGGAACAAAGCACTGCTAGGGATAGTTTACGACAAACTATACTTTTTAGAAAAAACTTACGATTCGTGTCTGCCAGCTGCGTGCAGAAATTAAATTTTAAAAGACACCAAATTACCTCAAAAAGTTGTGCTATTTGCATCAGCACAATCACAAAACGTTAACTTATGGGCAAACGTATACATCCGATTTCTGTTTTGGCTTACCGTCTTTCCTCCTGGAAAAACACACAGATATATAAAAGGGAAGGTAGTTAGTTGGCTTTTCCTACGGGGGGGGGCGGGGAGGGTGGACAGCTCCCAAATCCCCCCAGGATTAGGGTTTTCAAAAATCGAGTCAGGGTAAATTTTGAAAGTTTTTTCAAGCTTCGCCGAAATTTTAGGCCTTTTCAGCTATTTTAAAGCTTAAAAATTAGGATGACAATTGCATAATTTTGAGCTCAGCAGCAAAAATAGCTACTTTTAAACACTTAATCTGTGGCCCCTCCAGACACCTCCCCCCAATATTTGCCAAGGAAAAAGCCAGGTGGTGGTTAGTGTTCACCTTTTCTCCGAGCCATCCCATGATGACGACCTGAGGGGAACCGCCGAGCATGAGATTGACCTCGGCATTGGATTGGGTCAGGAGGGAGTCCACAGCCGCGTGGAGGGACTGGAACCAGGCGTCCGCCTCATGACTACTAGGACATCTGAAAACAAACAAACAAACAAAATACAAACAATTATATAAACACTAAACAAACAATCTCACGCGGCCTGCATTAATCTCTTCAGACAATGGTAGGTAGGTGCTGGGAGGATCTTCCCACTTTTTACGTGCCAAAACTATCGGATTTTCGAGGCCAAATTTTCAACAGGCTATTCTTTACTGTATCTTTGACATTTTTGCACCATTTTATTCCTCACCACTCTCCCCTCCACTTTTTTCGCCTAAAATAAACCCAGAAGTCGAGACGTTTTTCGAGCTGAGTTCAAATAACGCAAAATTTTTCGATTTCGCGAAATGTGATATTTTCGATTCGCAAGGGGGGACCAAGGGGAACCGAAAAATGTTTGTCTCCAATTTTGCTGAAAAGTTGTATATAGGAGATGTTTGGGTCGCTGAACACGAATCTGAAGTCCGTTTTTCGATTCACCTTTTGGTTGATATAGGTTTATGTTGTAAGCTTAAGTTGTAAGCTTTTACTGAGCTAACGAACAGCTGAATCGAAAAAGAGACTACAGATTCCCCTTACACAACTGAATACAACTTTTCAGCAAAATCGAAGACAAAAACTTTTCGGTTCCCCATGGTATCCCCTTGCGAATCGAAAAAAACTGAACTTCGCGAAATCAAAAAATTTTGCGATATTTGAACACAGCGTGGTCGGAAACATATATACCGACCCATACCAAATGTCAGCTCGAATGGTCAAATCTTAAAACTTAAAAATTTTAGCACTTGGAGGCAGGAGGAGAGGGGGGTAATCTGGAAAAGACCCGTCATTCCGTGGACTTCTTGTCCTCCACACAGGAAGTGTGTGTGATTCCACAATGTCTGTATCTGATAAACTGCAAGAAAGTAATCACTGGGTCACGGAACCACAGAGAGTGCTAGGACAGGGCCAAGGTACGTCAAGAGTGTATAATAGTAAGAGTGAGACACTCTTACACTAGCATGAACATATCATGCTAGGTTTGCTCGGTGTGTTAACTCGGGACCCCCCCCCCCCCGGGGGGGGGTCTCGAGTTAACGCACCGAGCATACCTAGCATGATATGTTCATGCTAGTGTAAGAGTGTCATACTCTTATCTATTATACACTCTTGGGTACGTTTGGTATATACGTACCTAAGTGTGAGGGTATGGCGACCGTTGGCAGAGGTGAGTTCCACAATGCGATTCTCCGGGTCAGGATGGAGGAGACTCCCGCGGACCACAAAGCACAGCTTCAGTGGAAGAATCTGAAAATACAACACAAGTCACAAAACACTGAAGATAGGAAAAAGGACAAAGACACAAGATTTAAGCCAATAGTAATGGCAATGGTTACACAATAACATCAGACTACAACCTAGAATCAAAAACAGAGACTGCACATAAAATTATATACGTATATTGGATGTTTACGTATGGAGTATGGATACAGACACCTTCAGGCCAGCTTCAGGCAAATGTCTTTTAGAGTTATCGCGTCTTGTACAAGGTAAACGACACTGACAGGTTTTCATAAAAATACATACAAGAGTAGCATTGCAAGTCGCTCAGAATGAAAACGTCTGCGGAGTTCTCGACTCTGTCAAGTTCTCTGGTCGATTTTACGTACATTCTTACACGTATTTTCAAACATAAAGTAAAAATACGTTTTCCACAAAGAACATTATGTATATACGTATACGTATTATATATATTACGTATATGTATATACGTACGCATAAATACGTATAAACAAGAGCACTCTTAACCCTTTTTCCGCATTAAGCTGGTCTCTAAGTATTCTTTCAAGCCTCCAATTTAACAGGGAAAGAGCGGAATTTAAATTTATGAAGGTAAGAATTTAAGGGCTGGGTGAAACCACCGTCAAAACAGCCAATGATAGCTGTCAAACTGAATGTATATGTCAAACCAATGTGACACCCAAAAAGACCCACATCTAACTTCACCTATGCAATCAATCACATAATTGGCAAACAATTACACTAACGTGGCGCTTTTATATACACGTTCGGATACAAACAAGAGGATGTATACGTTCATATGCACGCAATATACCAACCGAATTTCCAATACGTAATACAATCAAAAATATTGGGTACCCAAAATATTTACGTACGCACTGTCAATGCTAGGTCTTCCACTCAACAAGCCAAAAATAGTAGCTATTTCCTACTCTATCGCTGAAGCAACAAAAACAAAACTAATAAAAAATGAAGAAAACAAAAAATGAGCAAAAAATCACACACTGCAGCATGTAATCTGATAGAAGCGAAAAATGATAGCCACGTTTACGATAATACTTAATAATTTTTCAGAAAACAGCTGCAATGTTGCGGTGACAGACTGCACCTCAGAAAACAGATCAATTCTTCCAAAATGGAGTAAACATTATATATCCATTAATTAGACCCACTTCTTATGTCATATATTATTATAACAATCAATTAATTGAATGAAACTAACAATACAACCATCATACCCCACCATAATTTTTCCAAACTTTAGTCATATACGTAATAATTTTAATTTTGCACACACAAACTATATCGTCATGTCTGTAGGCGCATACTTAAACATAGCAAGGGGTGTATAAGTAAGCACTCACTCAAAATGCCTTCAACTAGAGAACAAGGGAAAGCCTTTGTTTAAACAGTCAAAGAAAACAGGATAAGGGAATGTCCTTCCCCCCCCCTCCTTCCACGGGAACAGATAGAACCATTTAAGCACTCACTGCCCCCTTCACAAACAAAATTAACCACATTCCATTATCACATGACATATACCACCACAGCATGCAAACACTCTATATACGCATGTACCCTCCACTCCAACAGATGAGACCTTTGCACATACACATATAAGTATGTAATTGAATTTAGATGAGATACACGTATATACGTATGCACATCACATGCATAGCAAATATACGTATACACTAGGGATGCACCGGGGCCTGGCCCCGGCCCCGGCCCCGGTGGTCAGGCCCCGGCTTCAACCGGGGCCTGAACTCAGCTAACTTTGTAGACGTTTTAACTTGTCTTTTTACTAGAATTTTGCAACTTTTGACGGCAAAAATGAATAAAAACAAGGAGATAGTCACTTGGCTCAACGAAAACTGCATTAATATAGTGTTTGTACCAGATTTTCGTGACCTGTTAAAATTTTAAAAATTTGAGCTACTTTCTGTCTTTAAGGCCCCGGCCCCGGTACCGGGGCCGCGATTTGGCCCCGGCCCCGGTCCTGACCGGGGCCGAGAGCTGGCCCCGGCCCCGGTGCATCTACACCAATGTAACTGTAGCCAGAACAGCCTTACCTATTATTATGCTGACTTACCAGGCTTATTCTAGTGGAGGTGGGAAGCCCCCCCCCAGTTAAACCCCTTCCCCCCAAAAACCGGTCATCCCTCTCCTCCCCCCGCCATAAAAAAGATGGATGCCCATCTTGGGAGCAAACTTTGACCTGAAAAAATTGCCGAATCCCCCCACATCTCATGAGGTTTGGAAGAAAAACTACATTTTACAGTGTATGCTAAGAAAATGGCGCAATTTTTGGAATACTTTTTGTTAAAATTTTTGCGCCCCCCACCAGTAACATTCCTTGCCCATAGGATTTAGAAGCCCAATACAGGCCCGCACCCAGGATTTTGAAAAAGGGGGGGGTTCAAGGTAAAACGCGACGGGGGGCCTGAGGGGCGGAGCACCCCAGAAGTTGAAAAATTTTTTCCATTTTTGTCCAAAACCAGTACATTGGACGTTTACTTCTTGCAAAAGGTAAATGATCGCGCCGAAGGAGCGAAAATTTTTTAAAAATAGCTGTTTTTGCCATAAAAATAGCAAAAAGTTTCCATTTTGTCATTCCAAAAGGGGGGGTCCAGACCCCTTGAACCACCCGCGGCCTTGGCCCAAGATACCAACACCCCAAGAAGAAAAATTCTTAATACAAGTCTAGGGCTTACATATTATTATGTCGACAAATTGGAATGTTTTATTGGTGGAGCATACTACTACGAAACCGCCTCCCCCAATTAAGGGCTTCCTATCCTGGAACCTAGGGAACTAAAATATGCCACCTGTTTCAAAAACTATTATACTCTCTGTATGTCTAATTTTAGCTAAAATCAGCGCTTTTGGGAGAAATGCTTTTGTCTTTCGTGAACACGCTAAAACCACTAACTGACAGCTATTTTCCACCAATCACGGATTTGGAAAGGAGGAAAGGCCCCAGGATAGGACCCCCCCAGGAGTTTGAGAGGGGTCCAAGGTCAAATGCAGCGAGTTGGGTTTGTTGAAGAAGTTTTGCATTTTTGCCTAGAAATCGTACACCTCTCAAAAAGTAAATTATTGAACCGAACACAAGTCTGGGGGCCTCCTCTACCTCCTGAGGAAAAAGTCAAATTGGTAAGACTAGAGCTTCGCGGTCACTGAAGAATTGGAGAAGACTGTAGGGGGCAGAGAGAAATATACGTGCATTCGAACAGCTTAAAATGTACGTACAATGACATTCAGGGCGGGAGGTACCCCTCTAAATTGACCTTCCCCCCCCCCCGAAATCGCCTCCTGCCGGGAATTCGTGCTTCCTCCCCCCCCGGGATTTTTTGGGAGCCCAAATTTTTGCCAAAAATAGGCAAAACGTCAAAAGTTTCCGGCTGTGCCGGAGATTTTTTCGTAACAGTTGCTGTTTTTAGCTTAAATCTTGGCATTTTTGAGAACTTTTTGCCTTTAAATACGCCAAAATATCTAAAATACGCCAAAACATACCAATTTTTAGCTCATTTTTGCAATAAATCTCCCCCCCCCCCGAAAAAACCCTAAAAATACCTTGCACATTTAACTTCATACGTACAATGACATTTAACTTATCCTCATCAGCAGCCATAAATTATTACAATCCTTAAAAAAAGGATAAAATGAGATAAACCAAACGGCATTAGGTGATAGACACAACAAGGAGTGTATACCTTAACATCCTGTTTGGAAGTATCCTTTAGGGTAGACTTGGCTGCCGTGAACGCGTCGTCCTCCCAGCCCAGATCAGTGAGAATGTTCTGCTTCTTGAAATAAGGCATCACTTCACGGATATATTTTACTGAAACAACACGAAACATGTTTGAAACAATAAATCAAAGATACTATCTCCAAAGATACAAATATACTGGTTTACCCTGGCTGGGGGGGGGTGGGGGGCCGCCCCCCATTCGGCGACCTCCCCCCCATTCGAGGAGCCCCCCCATAAATCCCGACCTCCCCCCATAACCCCAAAAGATGTCAAATATTACCATTTTTACCCTAAATTTTCGCTATTTTAGCTTAAAAAACACCTAAAATTAGTCATTTTTTGCGATTTTTAGCAATTTGTACACAAAAACCCACAAAAATTCCAAAAAATTTTCTAAAAATATGCCCTTCCCCCATTTTGGGTGAGCCCCCCATCGATGGGGAGCCCCCATGAAGCCTTCCTCATAAAACATTGCCAAGGGATAAGCCAGAATATACGTAATTTACCCATGTATCTCAAACACAAAAGGGACTGAATATTTGAACAGGTTTTGAACGACAGTTTTCACTTTTACGGAGGTGGTGGTGGTTCCAAAACCTTTCGGGTTGACCAAGATCCCATAAAGTATAAAATTGTCGATTTGTCCCTATTTACGCACTAAGACCGCTTATTTATGGCGATTACTATAAAAATAGCGCAATTTTTAGCATGTTTTTAGAAAAAAATTTGAAAAATTCCCCCATGAGGCCCCCAAGAAAAATTCCCCAGAATAAGCCCAGCCGTATATTATATACCTTCCAAATCGACGACCTTCCCAGCACGTTTGAGGGCTCGAACGGCCTCGTCGTGGGTGGCTTCGCGCAGACTTTCGCCGTTCACAGACAGGATGGCGTCTCCAACGTAGAGCTGGCCTGTCAAGTCGGCAGCCATCCCTTTGAAGATCTTACTGATCAAAATCGGCATCTTGTTCTCCTTGCCTCCTAAACACAAAACAGAAAATGAAAACGAAATATCAGACCAGGTGGTGTATATAAGTACGTATTTTATTAAGGAGAGCGGTGGAAGGGATTGACTTGGCAAATTTTTTCGAAAAAATCTCTTCCTTCGTGAGATTTTTGAAAAAGCCTTTTTAATGTACGTATATAAGACCGGACGCCATACCATTCCCGTATATATATACGTACGTATATAATTGAGATTTTGTGAATCAAAATCAAAAATTGAATTAGAAATCAATGAAAAATCAGCGTTGACAAGCGTAAAACATACGTACATGAAAACGTAAACTTATTAAAATTAACGCGTCCGTGGTATATATTAAATTTGGGGATTAGGCTTGGAATGGCACCATGTTCGATTTCGACCCCTGGACCATTCGTAGCAGAACGAAGCCAGATAAAACCTACGTATATCAATTTAATCTGGAGGATCTGTTAAACAAACGTATGCATTAATTTGGCCTTTGCTGCAAATGATCAGAAAAATATTCAATTTCGAAAAGAGGGTTTTCCACCGCCAAATCCAGGTCGCACCAGAGGGGTTGGAGCAGTATTACATTTCATATATCATAATGTAGCGAAACACATGCACTATATACACATATAATTCGTTTTTGGTCTAGGTCTTTCTAGTAATTCAGGGTGGCCGGGCAAATTTTGTCCAATTTCGGCACTTGGTCGTTTGTCCCAGAAAATTTGCAGGGAATAGGAGGGGGTCACGATAATATATACATGCTCTGGGTCAGTTTCGGACGCTCTTCAAGATAGGCTACTAGAATCCTATATAGCTTATACAGGTAGCTCACACTGAGAGTGGGTTTTTTCCCGCATTGGCGAGTGAGTTTTCTTCCGCTGGACGTTGACGGCGGGCAGCCAGCCCTTCCCCAGGCATTAGGCTAGATCAAAGACGCCTGCTACCTTCCCTCCTCAGCGGTACATACTCAAAAAACTTTACGTTTTTAAGCTAAAAACGAACTTATAAGTCCATAAATTAGCTAAAAATTGAGAAAAGTTTTGAAAATTTGACCTCAAAAACTTTAGTTTTCGACACTTTTGGACGACCCCCAAAAATAAGTGGGTGGGAGCTTGCCGGAAAGTGGGGGGAGACTCCGAAACGTGGAGGAGGAGGAACCGAAGGGGAACCGAAGTGTGGCTCCACCCTCCCCCCCCAAGTACTTTTGTCAAGACTTGACAATTTTTTAGTATCTAATAATAATCATATATACGTATAAAACCATCAGCTTCTCAATATTAAAAAAGCTATATTTATATACTTTTCCATCGCAAATGAGAATGAGTCCCTTCACCCATGGCATGGCGCGTCCTCATAAAATGTAAGTACATATATACGCAAGCCGACGAAGCCAAAACAAACAAGAGGACGTGTCAAACTAAGCTGTATTGAATGGCACAGGTACGAAGAAAAAATTTTAATATTAAAAATAAATGCATTTGCCGCTATAAATGTATATACCTTTGATACTGATACCAAGACCACTGTTGTCGCCTTTGGCAATTCTGACGACTCTCTTTTCACTGGCCACATTGTTGTCCGGGGCCCCGGCCCCTCCAACGGATCCATTCTCGGCTCCTGAGGCGCCGCCGCCTCCGGTTCCGTCCGCTGATCCCGATTCATCCGTGTTCAGGATCAGGGCCGTCTCATCAAGGGTTACAGACAGCCTAACATAAAGAATCACAGTCACTCACAGAAAACTCATTTTGTACAGTCTTACGTACTGTAAGGAGAAATCGTAAAATTCACAGAAAAATCATACTTTCAAATTTTTCTTAGCAGCTTCAAAGCTCGACGGAGCACCGAAAATCGGAGCTCCGTCGGAGCGGAGCTCCGGAGCACATCACTAATAAAAATAGCCTGTTTTTGGCGTATACTGCTATTAGAATAGAACTAAGCTAAAACGTGCTCAAAAATCAAGTTTTAGTACCAAAAAATCCTTAAAATGTGAAATTTTCTGGGCACCTCAAGGTGAGTGGGAGGAAAAAGCCGAAAAAAGTGGGGGCGCCCGCCCCCCAAATATAAAAAATTCAGGATAATATAAGCACGACTGCACACTGACACTGTATATATATATATATATATATATATATATATATAACAAGTAACAAAAATGCTCCGCACAAAAGAGGATAATATGTGTGTGTTGGCTGTATCGTATATATAGTCAATCGGGAAAAAAACGCCATTTTTTCAAACTTTTGGACGTGTAGAACTCATTTTTTGGAATTGTGGGAAAATTCTTGTAGTTTGAAGAATGGCAACCCCTACGGATTATTTTCATGTATTAATGCCTTCTCTGGACTGTAGCAATAGAGAGTACTTTGTGATTTATTTGCTGGGGAAAAAAAGCCAAAATCGGGAAAAAAAAGCCAGTCATCGGGAAAAAAGAGCCACTTTGGTCGAAGCATATCCTGAAGGCGTAGACTAATTCTGAGTGTTCCAACGTGTTCAGCGTTGCTTATTTACCCTAGATTTGTTGTTTTCCGAGGCAAATTGCCTTCGTAAAGCATTAAATAGAACTTTTTAGTTTGCAGCATAAACTGGCTAGGTTTCATCAAATATAACGTAAACATACAAAATTTTTTAAAAACTTGCTAAAACGAAGGCTAACCACAAAATAGTGTTTTCCAATGAATTCGTAATGCTCTTTTTGGCCAATCGTGCCAGTTTCAGGATGAAATGTGGAGTGTAGCGGTCAAAACGACTGACGTGACATATTAGTCCAAAAGTTGCTCATTTCAGGGACTTTCCAGCTAAAAACGGTATTGCTCTGTAAAACTTGAATTGCTGATTATTTTCAAAATAGATATCATGCCAGAAATCCAGAAAAACTGCTCACTGTGGGTCTCGCAAGCGACTGGCTTTTTTTTTCCCGATGGGTCAAAATCATCGGGAAAATAAAGCCACACCTGCCCAGAGACAACGTGACATCCTGAACTGTTTGCAGTTGTATCAGGACAAAGCCAGACATGTTCTCTCTTGATTGCAATAGAAATTATTCAGATAGCGCTATTGACACTAAAGTTATGAATTTTTGAAACATTACCATTTTCCCGCCTTTTCAGGAACAAAATTTTCCAAAAAATGTCGACCCCGCTGTTGACTATAGAGGAGAGCTAGAAAGCTAAAAATCGGCGTGTGGGCTTATATTGAGGTCGCTATTCTACACGCCAAATATTACTGCAATAGCTTCATCCGTTAGGCCACAACGGTCGTGGCTTTTTTTTCCCGAAATTTTGACGTGGCTCTTATATATATCCTTTAAATATCCTTTAAATATATAATAAATATAAATAGGTATATATATCCTTTAAATTCCGGTTGAAGAAGTAAAGATAAAAGTTTCATGGGCACGTGACGTTATTTGGCACAGCAAATATTGGTGGATGGTTCCATGTCAAAAGTTGCTCAGCTCACTTAGGGCTTTCATTTGATACCAAATTTGACCACTTTTGAAACATTTTATTTTTGACCCAAAATCGCCTAAGTCCCCACCCCACCCCACCACAGCACTCTACAGCCACTTTGAGCATGCAGTTCTATGACAAAAGTTGCTCAGCTCGCTTAGGGCTTTCATTTGGTACCAAATTTGACCACTTTTGAAAACTTTCATTTTTGACCGAAAATCGCCTAAGTCCCCACCCCACCCCACCACAGCACTCTACAGCCACTTTGAGCATGCAGTTCTATGACAAAAGTTGCTCAGCTCGCTTAGGGCTTTCATTTGGTACCAAATTTGACCACTTTTGAAAAATTTTATTTTCGACCACTTGACCCGCCACCCGACTGACCCTTCAAACGGCAAAGTGGAACCAGCCCAGCAAAATAGGTACGTCGGACGGCAAAACGGATACCGGGAATGAGCTGGGCACACCAGAAAACCCCTATAGACAAAGTTTTGAGAGGCCAGGTAGAGCCTACTATGGACCTCCAGGAAGCGGTTTCCGACATGACCTTCCAGACGGCAAAGTGGAACCAGCACAGCAAGATGGATGAGTCCTACTGCAAAAAGGACACCGGGAATGAGCTGGGCGCACCAGAAAACCCCTATAGACAAAGTTTTGAGAGGCCAGGTAAAGCCTACTATGGACCTCCAGGAAGCGGTTTCCGACTTGACCCTCCCGACGGCAAAGTGGAACCAGCCCAGCAAGATGGGTGGGTCTGACGGTAAAACTGACTGCGGGAATCGATTCTCCGTGCCAGAAAACCATTGTATGGAAGATTTGAGCGTTCAAAGTTAAATAGATAGCGAGAAATTTCGATTTTTCATTTTTCGAATTTTCGCCATCTTTGACGGGCCACTGTGGTCGCTAGGGAAGTGATAGAGAAACGCAACCTGGACCGTTAGTTAGTTCAATATATGTAATTTCTGAATATAAAAAGAAATCAGCTCCAGCTCGTAACGTTCGACCTGAGCGACGACCACAAAAATGGTCACTTTTCGCTATGAGCCGACTTTGCGGCGCCACTGCGGCGCTGTGGCGCAGCTGCGGCGCAAAAAAAGTTGTGATTCTTAAATTCTTTAGAGGGTACTACTAGACCCCATAGCCCTTTAGGTTGGCCCACCGCTGCAGATCACGTGAAAGCGGCGAACATTATGTACAATACAACCATCAAATAGGAGAAACCGGAAAAAAAAAAAACATCGCCGCCATAACCGGTCCGGGGCGCAACTTTTTAACGGTAAGTGCAGTCCTCGTGCGCACGAATTTTGGAAAAGTAGGAATAAAAGTAGGAATTTTCCTTGAAAAAGTAGGAAAAAGTAGGAACAAAAAGTAGGAACTTCGCAAAAAAGTAGGAATTTTTCAAAACATGTAGGAGTTTTAACATAGTAAATTGTTGAGCGCTGGCCGCTGCCTAAGCCTAGTTAGCTATAGTTAGTTAGTACCTATTCTATTCTATTCTAGAAAACCCCGATCTATGCACATTCACATTTCAACAAAAACGGTAAAGGCATGAAAGCAATTGATTTCTATGTGATGGGGATGCAGTTCCTCCCTGACCGAAAAAAACCGGGTAGACCCCTCTGCAAGAAAAAAACGTTAGCCCTTACGGCCAGAAGAGAAAGGGGGGGGGGAGACTCCTCCCTCAACGAGTTTTTTATAAAAAATTGTACATTTTAAGCAAACTAGTGTTCTAAATTTCTCAAAAATAGAAACAATTGTTTAGAATCATTTTTACTTTTTTTACCAAAAATTTTAAAAAATCCACAATGTTCGCTATTTTTCAGGTAAACTCTCGAAAATTTGGAGTATATATATATATATATTTCATAAACAGACACCTGAAGTTGGGGTATATATATGGGGCCGTGGGCGCGAAATTTTTGTAAAATTGAAGCAGAAAACCAAAATTAATATAATAAAATTTACCAGCCAAGAAAAAAGTAGGGAAAAGTAGGAATTTTTGGCCTCAAGTAGGAAAAAAGTAGGAATCTGGAAAAAAGTAGGAAAAAAGTAGGAAAAGTAGGAACCGCACGAGCACTGTAAGTGATACGGGGCTGAAACTTCACAGACATACTAAACTCGATGTGCTCTACAATTTGCGCATGAAATCTGCGCAGGATCTGCGCAGGATTTTGCGCAGCTTCTGCGCAGCTTATTTTACACTGTCTCCAGCCACTTTTCACACATATTATAGGGGTCGCTGCCGCGACCCCTATGATACAAAAGGTACATTAACACACATATAACGTATACTACTCACAGAAAAACCAAACTTCGCCAGCTAAAGATGCCATCCCAGATCGTTCAGTTTTTGAGTTCGAAGAAAATTGCTTCTCTAAGCGTGACCTAACTTGTCCGGAAGCGGAAATTTTCAAAGTTGAAAATTTTGACCAAAACTTTTTTGCTACATGTTGTACTCGTCTGTCGTGCTGATTTCAAAGATACCAAATGTGTCTCGTTTCGTTGAGTATTTAGCTGGCACGTTGCTCAAACGGGTCTCTAAGGGCTGCGCGGAGCCGTTTACACCCACGTATAATAGGGGGTCGCTATCGCCCCCCTATAATAATTGCATTGTAATTTCGTTATCTGCATTGTTATCCGCGTATTAAGTTGTTAAATTATTAAGGTTATATAAATGTTAAAATTATCAGGTGTGCTTACAGTATATACATACGCATATATATAGGAAAATGTTCAAATATATATATATATATATATATATATCATAGGGGTCGCGGCAGCGACCCCTATAATATGTGTGAAAAGTGGCTGGAGACAGTGTAAAATAAGCTGCGCAGAAGCTGCGCAAAATCCTGCGCAGATTTCATGCGCAAATTGTAGAGCACATCGAGTTTAGTATGTCTGAGAAGTTTCAGCCCCGTATCTCACCCC